>CAJNDV010032370.1:11787-22158 GCA_905221635.1 Symbiodinium sp. CCMP2456 | reverse complement strand
TAGGGGTTTAGGCTTTAGGGCTTTGGGCTTAGGGCTTAGGGTTTAGGGTTTAGGGTATAGATCCTTATATGCTGAGAATGGAGGTTAAGTCGTGAAGGGCTTGCCCGTAAGGGTCCTGACACTTGTGGGGCCCTAGGACTTCTGAGAGATTTGGGCATAGGGGGTTCTTACGCACGGAGTTCATATGAAGGGGTTTGTACTTGTCAGGAGGTTGAGTAGTGAGCTGAGCAAAAGAGCGCTTTGCTATTCTTGTTCAGTTTGCAATCTTTTTTTTTGCAGTATGGCAAGGGTAGTTTCTAGTTGTAGAAGCAGAAATAATAGCCGTTGTCGGTTCACTGGGTGTCCTCTAGGCTTGAATCGAACACTCGGGCTGGATGAAGACTGCTGCAACTGGCAAGTGAACTCGAAGTTATTGAGAATGACTGTTACGGTTAGCACAAATTACTGCTGCTATCATGGTCACTCGTTCCACTGATATCCCAAACCCTGTACCCTAAACCCTAAACCCCAAACCCCTAAACCCTAAACCCTAAACCGTGGTTTTTGCAGCCACTTTTGATCGACTCGAGCTCCGGTGCGACGTTGGCTGGGCGCAGAGTTCTTGCAGAGCGGCCTTTGAATGGTTTCGTTTACCCTTACCCTCAAAGGACTCATATGCTAAGGCTCTTGGGCCCAAAGACCCTATTATATAAGGCTTTTTGGGCTAGTTTGATGCTAAGGGTTAAGGTTTAAGGTTTATAGGGCCTGTGGCCAGGAGACGATCCAGTACAATGCCTGCGATGAGAACAACTGGAGCGACAAGGTTGGCACAGTCTTAGCTTCCCATGAGTTTGGATTTTCTGGCTCTATTCCCAAATCTGTAGTGATAGGGTCTTCCCGAATAGCACGGCTGAGCTGCCGAACTTTGTTAGATGAGGGTCCGCTGCTGTGACAAGAGGCAACTCTTCGAGACGCCCCGCCCTCATCCTGAAACCGTACACCACACAAGCCCAACGAGCATCGCCGCATGGCGCGGCAAAGGATTGCCGCGACATCATCGCGGGATGCTTAGGCAGAAAACTTGCAAGTACAATACCGTACATCATGACCTGTCTTCCCAACCACTGCAAACCCGAATGAGGTTTACCAGTGCAAAATGCCAGAAACCTTGAAGCACTCTGGATACAAGCCTATAGAGCCCAAACACCCCAACCCGGTCTAGGAGTCGAGAGTCGAGGTCCTATACTATGTGTCTCTTAGAAGACCCAGAAAACCCAACACCCTAAACCCCTGGACCCTAAACCCTATAAACCCAAAAACACCCTAAACCAGAAGACCCAGAAAACCCAAAACCCCTAGACCCTAAACCCTATATGCCCAAAAAGCCCTAAAGCGCTGCTTTTCCTCGAAGGCGGTGGTCCAAGAGGCGGGCGGCGCGACCTACTCGGCAGCGTCGGCTTGTGGTCAGCTCCATCAGTCCTATCAGGCGGGATAGGGCATCTTCAGGGGAGAAAACCCATAGGCCAAGAGTAGTTGTTCCAACATTGGGTTCATATTTAGAATCCCAAAAGGTACTATGGGGCCTATGGGTAGGGTTGCAATGGGGGTCTCAAGGGTTTGAGGGTTTAGGCTATATGGGGTTTAGGCAGGGGTTGTGTTGTGTCGCTCTTTCCATTACCCACTACACAGCGTGTTCGGCCCCTTTTTTTCATAGCGGGTTTCCTCGCAGTTTTCACAGCTATATGGCAACAGGGTTTCGTGGCGGTCGAGGAACGTCAGTATCGAACGATCAATAAAGTGCAAATGGAATTGAGTCTGAATGATTACGTGCCTTTCTGAAGCCTTCTGGGGGTTCGAAGGCCTGTCTCCTCCACGTATCATCCTGAGCCTCTGGCTGAGGGCCATGGAAGCGATCGAGGTCCGAATCGATCCCTCTGGGTTCAAGGGCTTCTGCTGCTACAGCTTGCGGCCCATCGGCAAGGGAGAGGTCTTCTTCCGGGAGGAGCCGCTGCTAACCTGGCAGCCATCGGCTGCGAGTCCCCTGGAAGCCCTCGCGGCCGCCCTGGGAACCGGAGCCCTGCAAACTGCTGGGCTCGCTCTGAAGAAGAAGCAGGCTGTAGCGGCCTGGCAGCGCGCTTCGACGGAGGTGCAGCGGCAGTGCCTCTCCCTGCAGACCGCACCGTGCCCTAGTTCGGGAGCTGCTTTGGCCATGCAGATCAAAGCAGCCAGTGACCACCTCCTTGCGGGCTTCGGAGCGGTTCAGGCCAGTGAGGTGGAGGCAGTGGTTGGAGCCTGCGTCGTTAACTGCTATCATTTCGAGCCTGGAGAAACCGAGGCGCTTTTTCTGAAGGGATCCCGTTTCGAGCACAGCTGTGCCCCCAATGCTTCCTTCCTACCGCAGCAAACTGAAGAGTCCGTTCTTGTAGGGAGCTGGCGGGCACTTCGGATTATCGAAGAAGGTGAGGCCGTGGCGGTGTCCTACTTGCTGCCGGAGGAGCTCCGATGGTCTTACAGTGCCCGCCGCGAAGCGCTGCGCCAGCGTTTCGGCTTCCGCTGCGCATGTGCTCGCTGCTGCACCGAAGACATATGCCTGGATGACATGGACTGAGGACGGCCCCATGTGGCTGAAGCTGTGGCAGCAGAGATGCTTTCAGTCAGCCATGGGTTTCTGCGACCCGGTCCACTGCTAGCAGCCGAAATGGCTGACATCATGAGCCCTGCGGAGACGGCCCAGTTGCTTTTGCACTGCTGGGCTTGCCAAGCTTGTGCCTGTCCGAACCAGCTTAGGGCTTTGAGTTTAGGGGTTTATCGACTACAGAGGCTCAGAACCACACCTGAAGCTTGCAACGCCCACGAGGAACCCTACATGGTCCATGGTTTTGTCCCATTCTCATGGCTGCCAGCAAGACATGAAAGCGTTTTACGCTGGCACGGAGATTGAAACCCAAGCGTCAGTTTAGGCCTTTCTGACCGGCTGAGCTCTGCTTTTCCGGGCTCGTCGGTCAGGATGTGCCTTTGCTTCAGTACACGCCCAATATGACGCATCGGTATCTGCCGAAGGCCCTGATGGTGGGTTTTGATGACAAGTTGCCTTGGGGCAGGGGACTGGCAAAACACAAAGGTACTGGCATATGAATCCAAAACAGTCTATACTATACCTCTAGTCTCCATTGTAGTTCCTTTGTTTGGTTAACCAATTTTTTGGTTAGGATCCTGTAATATAAGTTTGGTTAACCAAAAAGGGAACTACAATGGCGACTATTATAGGTACACCCCAGACTTCAGCACAGCTTTATGTCTATAGCACCCTTACATGCTCTCATGAAGATCAGCCCCAGCCGAGCCGAGCGATGCTGCCTATCCTTTTGCGTTTAATCCCTATAGACTCTGCGAAGCAAACGCTCGGGTGCCGGGAACTACCTACAGCCTCCATTGTAGTTCCTTTTTGTGGTTTAACCAGTTATATCCTTAGGATCCTATAAGGTACCCCCAAAAGAGAACTACCATGAAAACTATCGGTTGAACCGATTATATATATATATATATGTGGGGGGTGTGACCATATATATATAGAGAGAGAGAGAGAGAGATAGGATCCAACTCGTAGAAGGTACCCAGGTACCCCCAAAACAGAACTACCACGGAGACTTAGTAACTGGGGTTATAAATGAGGTAACTATGCTTATAGTTATTATAGTTGCTTATAACCCCAATTAATACCCTACTTACTACGTCCCATGGTCCTCCAAGTATATGTAAAGTCCCATGTCTGGCTCCTTCCAGGATTACAGCTGCTCGCCAGAGGAGGACGCCCTCGCTGGCGGAAAGATGGCCTGTGATGTCGCCTCTTGGACATGCTTTCAGCTATAATATAGGGCCTCCTTAATAATTACCTATATTATTTAGAACAGGGTTTTGGGGGTTCCTTTAATTTAAAGGGTTCCTTGAAGGGTTCTATACAGGCTACTATAAGGGCTTAGGGTGTAAGGGCCTTAACAATTAGAATAGGGTTGTGGGGCCCATTATACCATAATGATATTCAGGACCCCCCCCATAGTGATATAGGTAATTCTTAAGGCCCCTACATTACCCTCAAAGGGCTCACAGCTTAAGGCTTTTGGGCCCAAAGACCCTATTATATAACTTAAGGCTTTCGGGCTATTTTGATGCTAAGTTGGGTTTGAATTAGAACCTGGAGGGTTTAGGGTTTAGGGACCATCGTCGAAAAATAGATGTGGGAGTCACAATCAAAGAAGGGGAATTAGAAGAATCGCAGGTGCCGGTGGTACGACAAGAATCGCAATGTGGAAGTTGGTTCGAGGCTTGCGCAGTCCCGGAATCGAAAAAAACACCCAGCTTTTCAGAACCCACCCGACCAAAGCTATCCTCAACAGTAGAAAGGAAGCATTTCTGATCTTAGAATGGTGGCTCCAACTCCGGTCCACTTAGTTCCTCCTGTCTTGAGGGTTTAGGATTTAGAGTTTAGGGTTTAGGGTTTAGGGCTCAGCCATGTAGTGCCGAAGCTGAGGACCCCAACATGGAGATGCGGGCCTACACGCAGGCTGCCGTCCTATTCGGGACCAAAAAAATAGGTTTAATCAATACAAACTGTTGAGACCTCTACCTGGCTGTGACTGCTAGAAGTTTGTTCTTGCCCTTGTTTTGTGGTGCCACTTCAGGGTCCAGCGCCAGCCACGCAAGACCACAACACCCAGTATGTTTTCCATTTATGAGTTCCCGCGGGCCCTGAACCCCGACAAGCAGACTAGCCCGGAAATTCAAAGTCAAAGGGATAGGTCTTATTATTCGTGTTCTTCTTCCTGTTATTCTGATTGTCATTGTTATCATTGGTAATTACTACTACTACTACTACTACTACTACTACTACTACTACTACTATTACTACTACGACGACGACGACGACTACTACTACTACTGCTACTACTACTACTTCTACTACTACGACCACCGTTATTACTAGTCTTACTCGAAAACCTGAAACCCTAAACCCCTAAACCCGTAAACCCCAAAACCCCTAAACCTTAAACCCTAAGCACCACAACCCCTACACCCCTAAACCCCAAAGCCCCGAAACGCTTAACCCCAGAACCCCTCAACCCCAAAACCCCGAAACCCTCAACCCCAAAACCCTAAACCCGTAAACCCTACTTCCCAACACCCCTAAGCCCCAAAACCCCTAAACCCCTTAACCCAAAAACCCAAAACCCCTAAACCCTTAACTCCAAAATCCCTAAACCGCAAAAACCCTAAACCCTTAACCCGAAACGGACTCTAAACCCCAAAACCCCTAAACCCTAAACTCGCCAGGCCGGCTGGTATGGAGCCCCGGCGAAGCTCTTCTGTGCGCCCAAGTCAAAGGTGCCCAAGGCCCCCAGGCCCGGCTCGGGCTTGCAAAACAAGGGCTGCAGTTTAGGATTTAGGGTTTAGAGGTTTAGGGTATAGGGGTTTAGGGTTTAGGGTTTAGGGTTTAGGGTTTAGAGGTTTAGGGCTTTGGGTTTAGGATGGTTATGGGGGTTTGAGGTTTAGGGTTTAGGGTTCAGGATTTAGGGTGTAGAGGTTTAGGGCTTAGGGTTTGGGGTTTATGGATGGTGATGGGGGTTTGAGGTTTAGGGTTTGAGGTTTAGGGTTTAGGGTTTTGGGTCATAACAGTTTAGGCATGCAGGGGCTCAACAAGAGCTAGAGGCATCAGCTAAGCCAGAAAGAGCTGATCATGCGAGGAATACACGCAATGCCTTAAGGACGACATGAACCCTAAAATGGGTTTAAGACTCATAGTCATATACCATATAGGGATTCATCGTCTAAGGGTATCGGGCCCATGCTTTTACGGGTCATCTCGTCCTTAAGGCAAGCCTCCATCACAACTCAAGCCTGTCGTTAAATCCATGTACAGTCCACACCTGAACCCTAAACCCTAAACCCTTACCCTCTAGACACTCTCCAGCGGCTCAATGCACAACCGTAAACAACACAAGGCGCCCCGAAACCCCACATCTAAAGCAATTGCTGCCTCGAGGTTCAGGGTCCTTCAGGGTTTAAGGTTTGGGCTTCGGATATCTAGAGGTTTAGGACCCAGAGACTCCAATACCCCGTAATTAGGGAATATACCTTAAATCATATTAGGGTTCCTACCATAATTTAAGGTATATTCCTTTAATCAAGGGGTATTGGAGTCTCTGGGGATTTAGGGTTCATAGGGTTATATATTGGGGTTTAGGGTTTTGGGGCTAAATCAGGGCTTATAGGGCTTTAGGGGTTGGGGTTTAGGGTTTAGGGTTTAGGGTTTAGGGTTTAGGGTTTAGGGTTTAGGGTTTAGGGTTTAGGGTTTAGGGTTTCGGGTATAGTTAGGGTTTGGGCAATGAAGGCCTCAACCCAAAGTGACCCTTCAACGACGCCCCAGCCTCCTCAGCGCGCGCCGGGCCAGAGCAAAGAAAACTCGATCAGATGATTTGTCAAGGCTCTGCAAGCCTTAAACCCTAAACCCTAAACCCGATCCTTCAAACCCAAGAAGCTTCATTCAGTATGATCTCTAATTTAAACAAGATTTGACAACAGATGCTTTCAAGCTTCTAATTTTGTATCCAAGGAAACCGACGGCGTAGACCCGTGGTGAGCCTACACAGCGTAAATTTGTCCGAGCTTGGACGTCACCTCATCCGGTTGCTGCAGAGTAGCTATCCTGGAATGTGAAATGCTCCTTGCAGTAGCTCCGAACATTCGGTAACCCTGCATCCTGACGTAGCAATGAGCTCGGGATATAACACAAAAGTCGGACAGATCTGTAGGGAATCACTCTGGTTTATGCTGCTCCAGCGCAGCTGATCAAACACCCGCTCCGCCTTGAACCGATGCTTCAGCCTCATGAAGCTGAGGGTCTACACAGGGTTATGGCTGGTTTCGGGGTTTAAGGTTTGGCCTGATAGTGAGAATTCTTAGTGTGAATTCTGGAGGAGTTAAGGGCTTAAGTTTAAGGTTGCGAGTTGAGGGTTTAGGGTTCAGGGGTTTAGGGGTTTATGGTTTAGGGCTTGGCTTCTAAATCCGTCTGCGACACTTGCACTGCCTCATGTGGTACAAGGCTCAGGGAGAGTAGCATACTCAACCTGGGCTGCTGCGCCCAAAATGAATCCGCAATGCTTAAGCGAGGGCCCAAATGAAAACTTTACCTGTCTCTAAGGGCCCATGTGTTCCCGTAAAACTACTCCCTGCACTCCCGAAATGAGAACTTTTATGGCCAAAGTATCTACTATATGAGTACATGGACCCTCAGTGTGTTCAGATATTGATCCAAGAGCTGCTGACGATTGTGACTTCTTAGCCTGTCATGTTAGACCAGAAAGTTCTTCAAGGGTTCCTTTAAGGCATGAAGGGCTCCAAAAGCCCTACCTATAGAACCCGTGCAAATGAACCCCTTAAGGGAGCCCTTAGCCCGATCCCTGCAAACCCTTTAAACAGGGAACGGTCAAAGATACAGCACCACAGCCCCAGACGGTTGATGATATACATCCTGCATTACCCATAATAAAACATATACCAGAATTCCCATAGTTTAGGGTCCTTAACAAGGTAATGCAGGAATAAGAAATATGCCATAATTCCCATAGTTTAGGGTGCTAAGGTAATGCAGGGTTTATATCTCCGGCTGAAGCGACCTTGGAACCATGAGCAAACACATATCTTGAATAATCGTTAAGGTTTAGGGTTTAGGGTTTAGGGTTTAGGGTTTAGGGTTTAGGGTTTAGGAGAGATCCACCGGATCCATTACGTAATGAAAAGATTTGTAAGAACACTAAAGCTACGTTTTTGGACGTACCTGCAACAAGTCTAGAAACTTCTGTAACAGGCTTGCGTGGGGATCCAGGTTTAGGATATGACACGCGACACCCCAAACTCACCTCCTTTTTTGCACCCCTACTGCGCCCCCATACAGCGATGCAGCAGTTGGAGCAAGTCTAATGCTTCGGAACACAGACGCCGCCGATTGCGAGACATGAAAGCCGTGGGTATTAGAGTGGGGTCCTGCGGTTTCAGGGCCATCCTTTACATAAGTTGCAACACCAGCAGGCCATCGAAGGCCTAGTATCGAACTTGACGGATACTATTGCATAGCATTGGGACTACAACAAGTTTGCCTTCACCTCGCTTGACGAATACATATTCGAACCTAAAGCAGTAAACCCTGATTACACCCTGAACATTTTAGGCTTGGAGGTGCAGGGTACAGGGGAAGTGTTGAATTCATGGCTCGTGGGGTTTAGAGAAGTTTAGGGTTCAGGTTTTGGGGTTTAGGCTAACCCTAAACCCTAAACCCTAAACCGGGTTTAGGCAAGTTTAGGGTTCAGGTTGCCGAGTTTTGGGACCAGGGCAATTTTCGGGTTGTAGGGTGTAGGGTTTACCTGTAACCGAACGGACCTACCTTATGAGGGTTCCTTATTATGGTTTCTGTATGTATATATATATATATATATGAATATACAGTTCCTGAAAAGCCCTAAACCCTAAACCCTAAATCCTTAACCCCAAACCCTGAATCCTAAAGCCTAAACCCTAAATCCTAAACCCTTAGCCCTAAACCCTAGATCCTAGACCATTAACCCTGAACCCTAAATAAATCCTAAACCCTAAACCTAAACCCTACACCCTAAACCCTGCACCTTGAACCCGGTTACAGTTAGGGTGTAGGGGATCTGGAGCCTGAGCCCCAATCCCAAGCTGAACACGAAAGAACTCAGAACAAGGTCTAGGGTTTAGGGGTTTAGGGGTTTAGGGGTTTAGGGGTTTAGGGGTTTAGGGTTTAGGGTTTAGGGTTTAGGGTTTTGGGGTTTAGGGGTTCGGGTTTTAGGGTTTAGGGGTTTGGGGTTCTGGGTTTAGGGAACTCCGGCAGCAGAACCAATTAAATCACTCAGGCAAGGCCAATATAGGGGGCTAAATAATTACCCACACTGGTTTTGGGGCTCCTTACTATGACGATGGTATACTTTACCCCAAAACCCTGTTCTTAAGTAGTAAGGCCCCTACATTATAACTTAAGATTAGCCCAGGAGATCTTCAGGTCTATGATTCGAGGATTTTCGAGCGGAAAACTGAAAGTCGGACGTGCTTGTTGGTGTCCGAAGTCGGACTACACGGTTAAGGGTTTAGGGGAGCCCTAAACCCTAAACCCTAAGCCCCTAAACCCTAAACCCTAAACCCTTTAGGGTACATCTCATCTTCTGAACACGGTGGTCCTCACTAGAAGCCCTCTGGACCCGTGATTACACAGTTCTTCTTTCTTGCCCCTCGGAACCTATGGTATGAAGGTTCAGGGTTTAGGGTTTAGGGTTTAGGGTTTAGGGATGGTGTGACAAGAACCGAAATGATCCCTAAGTAATGCAGACCCAGCAAGGCTAAGTCAGGGACTTCGACTTAGTGTTCTAGTGGTGCAGGCCTTTGTGGGCTCCAGCTTAGGGCCTTCCGGCCGAAAGCCCAAAGCTCCCTTTGGGGCCCATGTGCTCAATTAGTATATACTCTCGACCCAAAGTACTTATAGATGGACCACTTTAAGGCCTAAGTATATACTACTTGGGCACATGGACCTTTAGGGCTCTAGAAAATTCTACCCCCAAGCCACAAGCCCTGGAACCCAAAGCCCTGCAGCCCATGCACCCTGAAACGACAAGCACGAAACCCTGCCTGCAGCCCCCAAACTCAGTGACAAATGTAGGTTCTTAAGCTGTAACACTTCAGCTTAAGACAATACATAGCTTGTTGACGTTGGGACTCACTTCGATCCACAGGTGAAGCCTAATCCAGCAGCGTCAGCGGTATCTGCAGGCCACGAGGATGCTGAGGTGGAGGCCGGGCCAACGAGGAGCTTTCGAAAACCAGTACCTATAGGGGCCTTAATAATTAGAATAGGGCTTAGGGTTTAGGGCTTGTGGTTTTGGAGAAAATTAAGCTATAATCATAACAAGGAACCACCAAAATATTATTGGCAAATATTTACACCCCATATTTGAAAACGAGAACTAACTACTGCTGCTGCTTCATCTGCAAATTCTCGCACTCCCACCCCGCTTCTTTAGTCCCAACTCCCGCCACTATCTGATTGCTTCTTGTTGTACTACCACTACCACTACCGCTACACATACCATCACCATTGCTATTGCCACTACCTCTACCCCTACTACTCCTACTCATGCCTTCTCCTACTCCTACTCCCGTTTCTAGTCCTATTGCTACTACTCCTACTACTCCTACTCCTACTACTACTACGACGGCGACTACTACTACTACTACTACTACTACTACTGCTACTACTGCTATTGCTACTACTACTACTACTACTACTACTACTACTAGGACTACGACTACGGCGACGACGGCTACTACTAC
>CAJNDV010032370.1:0-11687 GCA_905221635.1 Symbiodinium sp. CCMP2456 | reverse complement strand
TACCTACCTACCTACCTACCTAGCCGTGCCTGCTTGCATTCCTGCGTACACACATGCACATGTACATACAACGTCCGACGTACGTACGTGTAAGAGAACAAACAGCCATCCATCCATGCAGGCATGCATGCACATGTACATGTGTACGGGCAGATTAAGCTATACCTGATGGTTTATCAGAGCCTTTCAAGCAAATGATGCTGGCAACTGCCATTGTGCTTGTGACGACAACGAGGTTACGATGACCACGATGTTCTTGTTGTTTCCGATGATGACGGTTACCCCTAAGGTGATGACAGGGGTGGTTGCCGTGATTGCGATATGTGACACGACGACGAGGAGGATGAGAATGATGATGATGATGATGANNTGATGATCATGATCATGATCATGATCATGATGATGTCGATGGGGGGTGGTTGTGCACTCTGTTGCCATCAGGATCTGGTGCACTAGATATTTTCCTTATGTGCTACTCGTGCTTGGTGCCTGTATCCTGGAATGGTTTGCATTCTATGCTCCTCTATTTTGTGTATTTTAGACAGTCTCGTAAGCAGTGCAGACAGGGACTGTTATGAGAAGAAGTTCACACTTAACTTTGTCATAGTTGGGTAACATTTGACATTTTTAAGGGTACTTAAACCCAATAAGGAATAGAAATTTAAGTTTTTAATACTACCCCAAACATGAACTAGTTAATGTCAGGCTACGTCCTGGAGCAGGATAGAAAGCCAGCTGATAGCTCAAGGTGGGACTACAGCGCACCATGGTGCGCGCCAGAAGGCCAGTGAGCTTTGGGGAGATACCGTGAGCAGCTGATCACGCCTCGGACTTGCTGTTCTCTGCGCCTTCTGGCATGTTCTAGCCTCACTGAGTAAAAATAACTATAAAATCAAATAGCACAATCTACCAATCAAAAAACACATATTCGTATGTATACATGATTACTATATACCCGACCTTACAACGCCCGTGCGCAGATGGATGGGGCCATGTCCCCCCCTTTGCTGACGATGTGCCCCTGGACGAGTATTTTGACTACGTCAATGGAGGTGGGAGACCAGCGTTGAGCAGAATTTGCATACACCGCAAGATGTATTGTACAGCGAAGCTAGTGGAAAGCAGGCAGTACTTTCTCCTGTGGTCCGCAGGACATATTGGTGACTGTTCAGCCTCTGATTGTGGTTGCCATGGAGACTCATGATTTCCACGAAGCGCAAGATGCTCAAGTGGGAATGTGCGGATATGCTACGGGCAGCTGCCAGCACATCATTGTGACAACCCCTACAGGAATGTGGTTTTCTGTTCGGCGCTAGCCTCTACATCTATACGCATATGGATATGTATGCATATTCGAC
Source organism: Symbiodinium sp. CCMP2456 (assembly GCA_905221635.1). Taxonomy (NCBI): domain Eukaryota; class Dinophyceae; order Suessiales; family Symbiodiniaceae; genus Symbiodinium; species Symbiodinium sp. CCMP2456. The sequence continues at coordinate 10,329 of CAJNDV010032370.1, read as the reverse complement.
ATTCCACTTCTGGCTGCACTGACTTGTTTTGCCATCGCGGTTACCTCGCATGAATCCCTTCGCCATGCCTAGACCTGTTTTCGTAATGTTTGTGCATTGTGTCTTACCTGTAGTCTCCATTGTAGTTCCTTTTTTGGGGTAATTTTTAGGATCCTAAATATACAATTGGTTAGACCAAAAAAAGGAACTACAATTGAGACTATAGGTATTCCCTGAGGGTCCATGTACCCAAATAGTATATTCATTGGCCCCAAAGTACTTATATAGGGACTACTTTAAGGATATAGGGACTACTTTAAGGCCAGAGTATATGTATTTGGGTACATGGACCCTTAGGGACAGTTCAACAGGCGTCATGGCTACGCTTCCGATGCTAGCAATCCCTATAGGGCCGACATGGAGTAGTCTGGACGTGCCTCTGAATGGTATCTTATGAACCCCGAAACCCTATAACTTCTAAACCCTAAGCCCGAAACCCTATAACTTTAAATCCTCAAGCCCTATAATTTCTAAACCCTCAGCCCGAAACCCTTTAACTTGAACTCCTGAAACGTGTAGTTTCGAGCTACTCCGGGATCTGCTGAGCGGTTTTTGCTGTGATGTCCTAAACCCTAAACCCTAAACCCTAAACCCTAAACCGTGAGGTGGCAGCTGCAAGGACTACCAGGGCATCAAGACAGGACTGGGGCCGTTCTCGCATTTAGGATCCTTTTAAAGGGGTTTAGGGTTTAGGGTTGAGGGTTTAGGGTTTAGGTTTTGGAGTATTGTTACACCTGTGCCGTGCTATTTTGGGCCATTGGGGACCTGGAAAGGAACCCTAATTTTAGAGGAACCCACCACTGGTGTTCTTAGACTGTTAGGCCTCCAAACACCCACCATTTTAACCGACATAACCATTGTTCAGGACCATAAAAGCTTAAATAAGGGGTACTTGGGGGTTTCTGGTTGGGCGCCCGGGAGCACATTCGGACACGACTCAACTATGAAAATTCAATCTTGCCTGTCGTTTCATATTCACAAGGAGGGCAGAAGTACGCCTAGAAGTGGGCAAGACCGACAACTATAACAACTGACTATGAGCGTGCAAGCTCGAGCATGACACGAATTTATCCGAATGCCTGTGACGACGACCTTCAATACTCGGTCTCGGCGTTTTTGCTTCTTATCATCACTCTGTCCCCGAGAAGAGGAAGCTGACCGCCAGAGTCCGGACATGAATAGACTCGGGAAAGAACTCGCACGTCGAAGCATCCATACCAAGTATGAGAAGATGCACTGAACCCTAAACACCTGAACCCCTGAACCCCTAAACCTCTAAACCCTAAACCAGAAGCCCTAAACCCTAAACCCTAACCCCTAAACCCCTAAACCCCTAAACCCCTAAACCCTAAACCAGAAGCCCTAAACCCAAACCCCTTAACCCCTAAACCCCTAAACCCCTAAACCCTAAACCAGAAGCTCTAAACCCTAAGCCCCTATACCCCTAAGCCCTAAACCAGAAGCTCTAAACCCTAAACCCCAAAACCCCAAAACCCCAAAACCAGAAGCCCTAAACCCTGGACCTCAACTTCAAGGAGGATGGAAGTTCACAGGTGAGGGCTGCGTGGCTCGGCTGTGTCGGTGGGATATGGGATTCAGCGGAGGGTTGAGGTTTAACTCTAAAGGTCCATGTGCCCAAATAGACATACATTGGCCTTAAAGTAGTCCGTATAACTTTGGGGCGAATGTGTATACTATTTGGGTACATGGACCGTCTGGGTAGCATAGGGGCCTAAATAACAATCAATACTACTTCTGGAGGTTCCTTATTCTAAGTATAGTAGAAACCCATATTATAAGTACAATTTAAAATACCCCCAAAACCCTATTCTACTTCTTAAGGCCCCTACATTAAGTTCAGCTTCTCCGATGCCAGAAGTCTAGGCCCAAATCCCAGGGGCCCACCCTAAACCCTGCAGCACGTTCACTGGTCTCTGTGTCTGAGCTCTGGGAAAAGAGTCGCGAAACGTCAGGAATCCGTCAACCCCGAAAAACCGTAAACCAGAACGTACATAGATACTATATTGGTAGTTCTCTGAATTAGGCTCCCTGCTAGGGGTCCCCACAATAGTGAGGTACCCTTCTAAAAAGGACCCCCAAGGGGACTGTGATTTACAGAATTACCCAGAGGCTTATGGAATTAGGTCCATAATAGTAGTATATGCGGACCCTTATCGTAAACCATAAACACAGAGAAGCTATTCGTTCGCGCTTGAGTCGCCTGGAAGATCGGAAAATCCTAAAACCTAAAACCTAACCCTACACCCAAAAGCCTCCTGGAGCTTGAGGAGCTTCGGGCTGGAAGCATTTAGGATTTGGGGCTGACCTGCACCATAATGAAACAACCTACCTGCTTAGGGTTCCCTATTATGATAGGTTGGGTTTAGGGTGGAAGGGGATCTGAATTTAGGATTTGGGATTTAGGGTTTAGTAGAAAGGCTAAGGGCTTTCAACGGTGTAAGGTTTGCGGAAGAACGGGCAGGGTTCGGGTTCTGATTCAGGGTAGGATGGACCTGGGATATTTGATCGAAAGCGTCATGGTTTAGGGTTTAGGGTTTAGGGTTTTGGGTTTAGGGTTTATGGTTTAGGGTAGGCAGCTGGATGGAGTAGTTTTCGAAGAAGGTCTGACGTGTGTGCCTTGGAACTGCGTTCAGGTCGATGGCGCTTGCCCAAATCCAGATGCGCCCTTGTTTGGGCAACCGGAGGGCCGTGAGGATCTTGGTTGCCAGTTGTAGATTCCGTGATCTGGCTTCAGGGGGACTTCGGCAAGCCCGAGGACTTGATTAAATCGTTTTTGGGCTTTTGGAACACGGTCTTGCACTGCTGTCGCCCTTCCGGCAGATCGACGGCAAGATAATTGTCTTCTGCACTGTTGATGGTGGTGATGTGGATGATGGTGGTCGCTGCTGATGATGGTAGCACCTATGTGAACAACACTGTGGCAACGACAACAACGTCGGCAAAGCTTCTGCTTTTTCCTGCTACTTATTGTACTTCGTCTTCGGCCTTTGCAGTGACTCTGCTGGTCCATGGGTGCAGCTGCTGCTATCACTGGTGATGCTACGATGACATGTGCTTTGGTCTTGTGGTGTGTTCGTTCCGGTTCTTGTCTTCAGTTTTCTCTGGTGATGACCATTCCGCCTTTCATGCTATGTGCGAGAGAGCGCTATGTCATGTGAGTTATGTGCCACAGGCTGAGCCACCATGTTTGCATTTGCAGGACTTGGAGGGCTGCTGTTGGTGGGGCCGAGGCAGCGACGGACCAGAGAACTACCAGTCGAAGCAGCAGTAGCATGAGTAGGAATCCCCGTGGTACTAAGTAGCATACCCCTCATACCCCTCCTCCCCCTCCTACCCCTCCTCTCCCCAAAGGGCAGAAACCAAATTAGCCAAGCAATAGCACGAGCACCACCTTTTGGTTCAGAATGTCGAACCCGACGATCGCTTCCGCATGACCTAAGTCTTGAAATCCTGCATCCCGAAAACCCTAGAGCCTTAGAGCCTGACGATAAGCTAAGTCTCCAGTGGGCCGGCCCTTTCCACCTTTTTGTGGGCTTAGCTTCCTTATGCAAGCGCCCAAAACCAAAAAGGGAGTCCCCTTTATTTCTAGGCCACTGGGGATCGTGGTACTACAACTTTTAAGCCTGTATTATGGAGCACTACAGTAACTTATAGGCTTATTGGCCATTGCTTCTCGAAGCCTTGGGCGAAAGAGTCTCGATCAGGCTTTCGGAGAAGAGTACCGGGAGTCTTGATTAGTTCCTTTTCGAATTTTGGTTGGAACATTTAGGATCCTAAGCCCTTAGCATCACAATAGCCCAAAAGCATTATATAATATGGGCCCAAAGGGCCTTAAAATATGAGTCCTTTGAGGGCAAGGGCCCCAAAAGAGAGCCAGCATGTAGAAACCCTAAGCCCTAAACCCTAAGCCCTAAACCCTAAGCCCTAAACCCTAAACCCTAAACCCTTAACCCTTAACCCTTAACCCTTAACCCTAAACCCTTAACCCTTAACCATAAACCCTAAACCGGGTACCGTAGCCTGAACACCGGAGACTCTCATCGTCAGCTCCGAACCCCGTGCTGCAAGGCCCAGGCGTAGAAGGAAAAGACTACCCTAAGGGCCCAAAGGACCCAAGAATAGGGGTGGGTTTAGGATCTGGGGTATAGGGTTTAGGGTTTAAGGTTCAGGGTTTAGGGTTCAGGGTTCTAAAGGACCCAATAATAGGGTACTTTGATTGCGGACTAGGTTAATATTCGGGAGAGCATATGATTATTAGGTACTTGGACCCCTATAGGGCTATAGGGATAAGGCAAGCGACGAGGAATTATCAATGCTCATTTCGGGCGTTCCTTATCATCAGCATATACTATCATGTGCCCCAAAACCCGATTCAAGTTTATCAAGCCCCCTTCCTCTACCCCCCTCCAAGTGCAGGCGTTATCCAAACAACGGGAACCTGCAACTTCGGCAAGTGGGGTTCTCAGCTCGGAACCCAGAGACTCCAATATCCCTTAATCAAGGAAGACACCTTAAATCACTTGAGGGATCCTACTATAATTTAAGGCATATTCCTTAAGTAAGGGATAGGGATCCTACTATAGTTTAAGGCATATTCCTTAATTAAGGGATAGGGATCCTACTATAATTTAAGGCGTATTCCCTTCATTAAGAGACATTGGAGTCTCTGGGAACCGTCTCGTTGCACCGCAACCCTAAACCCTAAACCCTAAACCCTAAACCCTTAATTACGGGACATTAGAGTCTCTGGGAGCCGTCTCGTTGAACTGCCTGTCTGTCTTCTTTGCCGGCAGTCGGCACCGGCTCGCATGGCTTGGTTGCTTGAGTTGGGTTTAGGGGTTTAGGGTTTAGGGATTTAGGGGTTTAGGGGTTTAGGAGTTTAGGGTTTAGGGGTTTAGGGGTTTAGGGGTTTAGGGTTTAGGGGTTTAGGGTTTAGGGGAAACATCGAAAGGTGGTGATGATGACTGTAGTGAGATGGTGGCGGCCTGGAGTGGCCGGTGGTTGCTTGAAAGGTATCTTTGGGTTCCTTGCTACAGTTATGGTATAAGATACCCCCAAAGCCCTGTTCTAATTACTAAGGCCTGTGAAGTAACATTTGGACTTACAAAAGGACAGTCATGTAGCCGGCTCCCTGAAACTTTGGGTTTGTGTCGTTGACTCAGAGCGATTGAGTGCGGCACCATGTGCTGATGCATTTGTGTTTTTTTGTGCGGTCTCAGTGCTCAGTAATGTTCGGAGTATTGCTTAGGGGCGGGTCTAGCTGAAGTCCTAAGTCCTCATCCCTCTGTTTCAACATAGATAGATAAATAAGTTTATATATATATATATAGATAGGCAGTTATAGTCCCTAAACCCCTAAACCCTAAACCCTAAACCCTAGACCCTAGACCCTAAACCCTAAACCCTAAACCCTTAAAGACGACGTTGAGGCTGAACTTCTTCATGGGCAAGAGGGCCTCAGACGAGGGAAGATCCTCCATCTATCCGCAGATCGACTTTTGCAAGAACCCGAAGCTCTGCCAACTCTTGGAAAGAATTTAGGGGTTAGGGTTTAGGGTNNAATCATGGTCCCTTTTGGGGTCCTTATTATAATACGGCCCCTACTATTTAGGGTACCCCAAAAGGGACCATAATTTTGACAACTACCCATATGATAGCATACACAGCTCTCGAAGCTGCTCCAGTAGCATTCAGCAGTCTTGATGGTGCAGGGTCTATGGTTTAGGGATTTTGCGCTTCGAGGTTTAGGGTTTAGGGTTTAGGGTTCAGGGGTTTAGGGGTTCGGGGTTTAGGATAGCTCTGCCAACTCTTGGAAAGAAGTTTCTTTGCTTCGGTTTTTCTTAGCCAGGGTTTAGGGTTTAGGGTTTAGGGTGCTAATGCCCTTCTTCGCCATAAGCAAGCCCGAAAACCCTATCCTCGTGTCTGTTGTTTGCTGCAGTGGCGAGACGGCGGCATACGCGTTGAATCCTAAGCCCTGACAGTCGAAAGCTGGGCCTAAAGCCCTAATCCCCGAATCCCTGGATGCTCTAAACCCTGATTACACTTTGCACTCAGACTACAAGAGTCGCCGGAGGAATTCACAGGATACCTCCATGCACCCAGTGTAAAGTTTAGAGTTTAGGCTTATTAGGGGCGTAGATGGGTTTATGGCTTCAGGGCCTATAAACCCGAAAGCCATACACCCCACAAGAGTGAAGCCTTAGATCTTAAATGCAGTGTGTCATTCTCTGGTTATTTTCCGTAAATATATATATATATATATATATATACATATATATATATATATATCTTGATTGGTGTATATAGTCTTTTATATCAGTATATTTTTTAGACTATATAACAAATCCTAATCAAACCCTGGACTTTAAAGTCTTCTGCCACTTGCAGCCCAGGAACTCGATTTGCGATCCCGGCAGTTTCCTGGCTCAGGATTCCTCTAAATCTAAGGTTGAACCCATGGGCCCCTAACATGGGCCCTTAAAGGATTCTAGGGTCCCTTAAGGGTATATATATATATATATAGGGTATATAGTGGGTATACGAGGCTCCCAGGATCTAGGGTTTAGTGTTTAGCCTTCGACCTTTGATGGATGAACTTAGGGCTTTGGGCTCTAAGGCTTTGGGGTTTGGCTCGTAGGGTTCTGGGTGTTAGGATCTACTGGGGATTCGTTTTGGGATATGCATGGGTGCAAGGGTGTGACTTAATCGTAAAGCTTACATGACATATTGGCGCACGATTCTGCTGCGGTGTCGTGAACAGCAACCGCAGTTTTGGCAGGTGCTCGTTTCGAAAGTACATGCTCTCGAAGTACACGGAATACCATCGTAAATCCTCTGAATACCGCTGGAGCTTCATGTGTTCAGATGCTCGTATTAAGATTTCGGCAGCAGGTGCTTCTTGTTTCCGAGCTGTTCTTGTGAGAGTAAGCCCAGTAGAAGCCGCAGTAGCAGCACTCTAAGGTAGAACCCATGGGCCCCTATTATGGGCCCTTAACCCTGGGACCCTAATATACCCACTATATACCCTATATATAACCTTAAGGGACCCTAGAATCCTTTAAGGGCCCATGTTAGGGGCCCATGGGTTCAACCTTAGAAGCACGCCATGTTTGAGAGCTTCTACCGTTGCTGCTACCTGTTATCAGTCTCATGATAGTTGTAGTTGTATTTCTTGCATGCATCCTGTCTTAGTTATGGCCATCGCTACTACCATTTTGGTTGCTGTCGACACCCTAAACTTAGTCAAACCCTAAACCCTAAACCCTAAACCCTAAGCCCTAAGCCCTAAACCCGAGCCTGAACGAGTTAGGTTTTGGGAAGTCTAAGGCCCACCGGAGCTGAAGTGGGTGGCTGGCATGTTCTACTGGCCCCTCGGCACCCTAAACTTCCCTAAACCCTAAACCCTAGACCGTTTAGGGTTTAAGGTTTAGGGTTTAGGGGGCACTGCGCTCGCTGGGCTTCAGGGAAGCCTCGATTTGCCAGTAGTTTAGGCCTTAGGGCTTCGTGGTTGGCGCATGACTTCTTGACGTTCCAGTTTCTTGGGCAGGCTGCGGTGATATTAATATAGGAGCCTTAATAATTGCCTACATTATTTTGGGGGGTTCCTTATTCTAAATAGAGTATAATATGCCCCAAAACCCTATTCTACTTATTCAGGCCCCTATATCAAACAGATTCACCTTCACTTGCCACAAGAAACCCTGAATCCCGAGAGACAACGGGAGCACCAGGTCAATCGGGTCTTGAGGTGTCGAAGCGCCACAGGTTCTGTAATGTAGCGGCCTTAATAATTAGAATAGGGTTTTGGGATAAACTATACTACAAATATAGTAAGGAACCCCCAACCTAGTATAGGTAATTATTATATGGCCCCTACATTAGTCAACTGAGTCGCAGCTCTAGGCTGAAACATGCCCATTTACCGGTTCACCGGGCTTCCCTCGGCGAAGGGCACATGCTTGCAGACTGGTCTACACATTACAACTAGATATCAAGGATCTGTAGTGCAATGGAGGTATCTCTGCGGCTGACCATACTTGCCATGTGCGATTGATATAGTTGGCTTCTCAGGCGTATTCTGTTAGCTAGGTTGCTGTGTAGTACCCTTTTGCCGTTTCACTGTATGGTTTCCTTATCAAAACCAATATAAGGAAATTGGTCAATGAAGGTATCTCAGTTGTTGACCATACTTGCCACGTGTGATTGATATAGTTCCCTCCTAAGACGTAGTGTGTTATCTAGGTTGCTGAATGGTACCCCGTCGCCCTTTTCATTGTATGGTCCCCGTAGAAAAAACCGAATATAAGGAAACTTGGTACCCTACTGATTCAAGGGGTCACTCGGGAACCTAGTTCGGGAAGTTGGGCTATCTAGAATCGAGACCCTAAACCATAAACCCCTAAACCCCCAAACCCTTATCCCCCCTAAACCTTTAAGTCCCCAGGCCCGTATCTGACTTGGGGTCACCTTACACTCTTCGACAACCCGCAATCGATGCGTTGACGGCCCCTAAACCAATCTGTACGTTTATGCTATGAATCCCTCTATGGCATGTGAACCTTTACCCTTTTAGGGTTCATATCGTGATTAAGGCATTAGCCAGCCTTACCTATACCATTTCGTTCCTGATTCTGGTTATAGAAGAAAAAAAAATATATATATATATATATAGACACCCCCCTCCAAACACCTATTCTAGTCTTTAGCATTATTAACCCCCCATAATACCTTAGGAGTAGGGTTGCGACATTTGACTTTTTTCGCGGTACTATAATCCTTACATAGTACATAGCGTGAAAGGTTAATCTTTAGTTCCCCTATGATACTGGACATAAAAGCATACAGGCCTGGATAACTAGTATACCACATCTCTAGCTGCAGTTGCCAACAAGTGGGGTCCCTAGACCCCTAAACCCTAAGCCCTAAACCCTAAACCCTAACCCTTAAACCCTAACCCCTAAACCCCTAAACCCTAAGCCCTAAACCCAAAGCAGCGAAGGCTGAACGCCGTGCAGCCTTACAGCTCCGGCGGCTGGGATTACATCGCGGAGCTGAAGAAGTCTCTCGTCCTCACGATGTAAGGACACTATGGACATTGAGGGTTTAGGGTTTAGGGTTTAGGGGTTTAGGGTTTAGGGTTTAGGTTGAAGCGCCAAGCTCCCTGAAACTCCCTGTTTTAGGGTTTAGGGTTTAGGGGTTTAGGGTTTAGGGGATCCCGTACTGGCAGTAAGAAAGTCTGTACACGGCGGTAAAAGCAACATTGCGTGCGGAAGGCATTTTTTCTAGGTTCATACGATAAGTGGGAGTAGCCTTTTGCAACCTCGAATCTTTTCCGCGATGATTCTTTGCCGGCCCTAAATCAAAGTTTCTACAGCTGCTCAATGCTTACGGTTTAGATTCGGAGTTGGCGTCTCGGGACTGAGGTGGGTGGATAATGGCATGCAGAAGGGCGATCGATCCTTCATCAACGGGGCCTCTGGCATCGTGAATCGTGGCTGCCACAATCCACCCAACTGTGGTACCGGAGAGCTTCATGCGGCCACGGTGCCTTGGCATAGGGTTTGGGGTCCTTAAGGGGGAGGGTTTAAGGGTTAGGGTTTACGGGTTTAGGGTTTAGGGTTTAGGGCTTGGGTTTGAGCGGTTTGGGCTTTTAGGGTTTGGGGTTTGGGGTTTGTGACTGGTCCTTGGGTTTAGGGCCTAAACCCTAAGCCCCAAACCCCAAACCCCAAACCCTAAACCCCAAATACTAAACCCTAAACCCTAAACCCCAAACCCTAAACCCTAAGCTCATGCTTCCTTTGCTCAAGCCTTGAGGTGTAGGGGCTTCCCGTGCCTTTCAGGTTCGACTCAGGCTTAGGATTTAAGTTTAGGGCTGCTTAGGGTTTATAGAGTTGAGGTTTTAGGGTGAAGGGTTTAGGGTTTAAGGTTTAGGTTTAGGGCTGCTTAGGGTTTATAGAGTTGAGGTTTTAGGGTGAAGGGTTTAGGGTTTAGAGTTTGGTTGAAGGCTGATTAGGGTTTATAGAGTTGTGGATTTAGAGTGAAGGTTTTGGAGTCTTTGGGGGCTTGTAGGGCTTCGGGCCTAAAGTGGGCTTAAGGCTTTCGGATGTTTCCGGCTTCGAGGGTGTACGACTTGGGGTTTACCCTAAGCCCTAAACCCCAAACCCTAAGCCCTAAGCCCTAAACCCTTAACCCTAAACCCTAAACCCCTAAGCCCCTAAAGCCTAAACCCCTAAGCCCCTAAACCCTAAACCCTAAACCCTAAACCCCTAA
>CAJNDV010032369.1:27032-41475 GCA_905221635.1 Symbiodinium sp. CCMP2456 | reverse complement strand
TAGGGATTAAGAATTAGGGTTTAGGGTTTAGGATTTAGGGTTTAGGGTTTAGGATTTAGGGTTTACTATTTAGGGTTTAGGATATAGGGATTAAGAATTAGGGTTTAGGGTTTAGGATTTAGGGTTTAGGGTTTAGGATTTAGGGTTTACTATTTAGGGTTTAGGATTTAGGGATTAAGAATTAGGGTTTAGGGAGTCCTTCTTTTACCTTGAGGACCAAATAACGCTCAAACGTAGGGCCCTATACCTTGATACTGTGAATCCCTAGCTGGTATATGAACCTTAAACCCTTTTACGGTTCTTTTCGTCCTTAAGGCAAGGACCCAGAGAGCCCAATACGCTTTAATTAAGGAATATACCAAGGGTTTAGGTTTAGGGTTCAGGGTTTAGGGTCTAGGGTTTAGGGTTTAGGGTTTAGGGTTGAATATGCCTTAAATCATAAGGGGCTTAGTATTATGATTTAGAGTGTATTCCTTAGTTAAGGGGTATTGGGCTCTCTGGGGAAGCCTAAAAGGAACCCGTTTAGGGGTTAGGCTTTAGGGTCCCTGCAGGAAGCCCCAAAGGAGTGGTTTAAGAGATCCTTTTTAGGGTTCAGGGTTTGAGCGGGCTCCGTGCATTGAGGATTCCGTTAAGGGGGATCGGCTCTGAGGTTCAGGGGTTTAGGGTTTAGTTTGGGGCCTAGGGTTTCTACAAGCGTGCCCTTGAGGGATCCTTTAAGGAAAGAAGGCACAGGGAGTTGTTGTGGTGTGTTATTTGGAAGGCTACTATACATGCGGCATGAGGGTTCCTCTGAGGGTTCCATGTAGCGGTTCCTATACAGGTACTGTAAGGGTTCAGGGTTTAAGGGTTCAGAGTTTGAGGATTTGGGATTGAGGTGAGGGTTTAGGGTTGATTGTCGTCGGTTGCAAGCTTTGCGTGCTTCTGGTTTCCAAGCGTTGGCAGAAGTTTTTTAGAGGGTGTTGGTGAAGGGTTTGCACAGTCACTGTTTGTTTGAGTCTCTTGTTGTGGTTAGCTAGCAATTAGCAATATGGTTACCGCAGCTATCATTCTGATGTTGATTATGGCGAGGTGTGGAAAAAAGCCCGCGTGAATATGGTTACAGATGCTGCCAGTGGTCGTTCATCCTTAGTTGTTCTTCTTAGGAGTAGTAGTGACCCATCCTTAGCAGCAGTATCGTGTAGAACTCGCATAAAACCCTAACCCCCTAACCTTACCTTATATACTCCTCTTAACACTCCTTGCGGCATCATCAGTCGATGCGTCCGGACTTCAGGCTTTGCATCCTTCAACCCTATAAAGCGGGTTTAGGGTTTAGGGTCCCAAAGCCCTCAACCTAGGACCCTAAAAACCCAAAGCCCTGTATAAGCCCTGCTTTAACCCCGAATACCCTACCATTTTAGGGCTCCTTATTACGATTTCTTTATATGAGTCCTTCAGACATGTAGGGTTTTAAGGATCCAGGTAAGCCCAGACCTCAAAAACCTGATCTTGCTACTTAGACAAGAGTGGGTCTCGAACCAGACCGTAGTACAGGGCCTTGAAAAACTAGGGGCTAATTTTCCACCATTGTAGTCCGTATTCCATTTTATAACCCCACCGTTCCATGCCTTCAGGCCCCGATATGGAGATTGTATTTAGGGTGCAGGGTTTAGGGTTTAGGGTTCATTTATGGCAGACGGTTTAGCAGGATTTAGATTGTGCATGGGGCTTCATGAGGAGTCTCTCTTCCATTTGTCCGGTGGACGGGAAAAGTAGAGGCGGAAAAGGGCAATCCACCTTATGGAGCGCTTTTTTAAGGAGAGCAGGAGAAGAGAGCAGAACCGAGGAAAGCTCATTTCTCAAAGTTCTTGCGGGCAAGACGAAGAAGGAAGGGGATAGACGGCAAGCAAGAAGAGGCAGACGAGGCCCCTTGTGTGTGACAATACCTACCCCGCAGTGTCTCGAATGGCTCAATACATAAAGACTCCAGGGACTACCCCCACTTAGGGGACTTGAAACCCCTATTACAATCTACTTGCGACCTTAAGCCTTTAAGAAGTCACATCGAGGAAGGGTGAGACAGACAGGAAGGAAGACATCCTCTTGATGCCATTTCGATTCTGGTAAGACCATGGAAGATAATAGTTGTACAGAACGGAGCAGAAGGGAACAAAGGTAAGGAGAGGACCTCTTTCGTTTTTGATGAGGTCCCTTGTTCCTTTTTGGGTGAAGCTGAAAGAAAAAACAAGAAAGGGAGTGGTCAGAAGAGAAGCGTACTACTGCCCACCACGACCGAAGCCTGAGTTATACTCCATAGATTCCCTACAGAGTCCTTGGCCCCAGAATGGAGCCCGTTCGGCTAACGAGGACATTCGAAAACCCAATCTGCTGATGCTAACCAAATCTCGTTTAAAAACCGCCGACGCATTATTGATAGACGTCATCATTGGCTTATTCATTAAACATATCGCCCCGTGCAAACCTTCAAGGGTGTTGGGTTCTTTTCAATCTTGCAAACTATGAACTGCTGAACACCCCAACCTGACTTTTCAGCTAGCTTAATCTACGTTTTGTAGCTCCTTATTCTACGTACCCTAGCATAGAACTATAGGGACCTACAGAAATTAGGTTTCGGTAGTTTCAGGTAGACGCTAATCCCGAAAGCCTATCCCCCTGGACCCTCATTACAGAAAAGGGAGACACCCTTGCCCGGAGGCGTCGCCAAGGAGGGGAAGGCGAAGAAAAAAAGTGGGCTGACCCTCAGCTGAAGGTGTCTAGAGGGGAGCCTGAAAGGGCTCCTTCAGGGCCCTTTAAGGATTCCTTCAAGGTTACTAAACGGGTTCCTGCAAGGTTTACTGTAAGGGTTCTTCTTTGGGTAGTACAAGGGCTAATTAAGGGTTTTATGAGAGGCTATCAGTTCCCTTGAAACCCTACACCCTAGACAGCGTGCTCATATCATAGCTGGTGCATTTTAGAGTCTTGTTGACCCCGGGATTGTAGATCTAAAAGCAAACCTGCATCCGTGCAGCCGGGCAGTCTTAAGGCCTAGTAACAAGGCTTTGATGACTACAATGGGGTTTGCGGTATATCATGTTGGCTTCCGATAGCTTCTGTTTAACTTCCCTTACTTGACCCTTCCTGAAGCAAATGTGGTGCCCCACCCTGCGTCCCAAAAACCTCTGTGCGTGGACTGCACCCTAAACCCTAAACCCCGAACCTACCATTTTATCCAGACCTTTACCCAGAGAGTCCAAAACCTGTTAATTAAGTAATCGACCTTAGAACAAAACAGGCTTCACGTTATGATTTAAGCTATATTCCTCAATTGAGGTGTGTTGGGCCCCCTAAACCCTAAACCCTAGACCCTATATTCCACAATTAACGGGTATTGGGCTCGCTGGGTCCAGACCTTTGATACCAATACTACTTTTGAGGACTTCCTGAGTATAAGTCTAGTATAAGAAACCCGAAAACCCTTTTATCAAGGCCTTTATATTAGCCCTGAACGTTCAACCCAGCTGCATCAAACGGCAGTTTAGGTTTCTGGTTAGGGCTTAAGGGCTTCGGGTTTAGACCCTGAAACGGCGCTGACCAAGGGCGCAAAAGCATTCCCACGAGGACGGCTGGGAAGAAGAAGAAGCAGAAGCGGAGACAGAAGCAGAGAGTTAGAGAGATTTGCATCAACATGTGGCTTTTGTTGCATGTGCAAAGTGGAACCGTGCTCACGAGGGGAAGGAACAGTGATGTCAAACGTTTGCACTCCTGGTCCTTGATCAACAACAAAGATTCCCAGCGAGGCGTGTAGCGAGCGTTCTTTCTCAGTTTTTGCTCATAGGAGCGAATCCCAGAGTCGAGCCCAGATTTCTAGAAAGGGTTTGCAGCTGTCTTGTCGGTACTAGGATGTTTCGAGCCCTTTTTGGTCTAGGTATTGCAGGCCAGGCCTTTACAGGCGTTTCAAGGTTTCCGAGGGTGTTGCGGGGAGTTGCAGCGGTTCTGTGATGATGGTAAGGGGTTGGCTGCTTACGAGAAATCGAGACCCAGTTCTCTGGCCCTTCAGGGGTCTTGCGTCGCCCGCTGAACCTTAAACCCTAGGCCCATCACCCATGCAGCGGGAATCTAAATCCTAAACCCTTGCCCACAGAGTTAGGTTAGGTTGAGGCAGACATGATCATGTTACGTTTCTTCAGGTTACGGTAGGCTGAGGTAGGTTGCGGCTAGCTTTGGTCAGAAGTCAGGTTGAGGTGGGATGAGGTTGGGTGAGGCTTGATCGAGGGTCAGGTTAGGTTGGGCTGAGGTAGGTGAAGATGTCTTACTTTAGCTTTTAGGCAAGGGTAGGCTTGGGTACACTAGTTCAGGTCAGGTGGTTTTGGGGTAAGATAGGATAGGCTAGAGTAGGATCAGTTTGTGCAACCTTAGATGGTCTGGTAGCATAGATTAGTGTAGTCTTGGCCCTGTTATGTCTACTGGGCTATAAGTACCTTGATTTAGTACAATTTGAGACTTATTAGATCCCTTTCACTCTCAGGTGTCTTTGCTTTGTTTTTTACCAGTGCGGGCGCTACTATCATCGCGCTATCTGAGAGCTTTCCCCCACAATGAGTCTTGGGGCAAGTTAGGGTGGGTCAGAGGAGATTATGTTCAATTAGAATTCTAGATCAGTTTGCCGCAAGCGGATCCGCGGGAACCCCCGCCTGACGCGTGGACGCATGATTGAACTATATGGGTAGTTCTCTAAATTAGGGTCCCTTTTAGGTCCCCATTATAGTACGGCACCCTTATAAGAAGGACCATAAAAGGGACCCTAAATTTAGAGAACTACCCCTTTACACATCCAACCCTCCTAAACCCTAAACCCTAAACCCTAGAGAACTCCAAACCCCCCTTGAGTCTAAATTTAGACAACTACCCATATACCACTCGCGAATCTCGCGCAATGGCTTTCGCAGTCGCTCCCCGAGCCGCACTCGTTGACAATGCTCTGCCTCGCGCGTGAGGCAAGTGGAGATGAGGCAGATTGACCTATGCCAGCCCTTAAGGACCACATGACCCTGAATTAAAAGCAGGGGCCCCATACCCTTATGCTATGAATCCATATATGATATATGAACCTTAAGCCCTTTTAGGGTTTTTTTCGTAAGGGCTGCCTCGTCAAGTCCTGTGGAAGACCCTCTGCTCAAAGCTTCGGCACTTCCTTCAGCTGACGCTCGGCTCGAAGCACAGGAGCAGGGCCGGCTCCACCACTCCTTAAGGACGAAAAGAACCCTAAAAGGGTTTAGGGTTTATACTCCATATAGGGATTCACAATATGATTGTACATGTATACTATATAGGGATTCACAATATGATTCTACAGGGCCCTAAACCCTAAACCCTAAACCCTACGTTCAGGGGTCATTTGGTCCTTACGACTTCTTCCGACATCATGGCATAGCGTTTGGCACGAGGATGCAGTCAGAATGGAAACCCGGCAGGATACTTGTTTAGGGGCTTCGGTAGTTCTGAGAATCCTTTTCCCAGAGAGCCCAATACCCCTCAATATCAAGGAACACATACCTAAGTTAGAACATTAAGCCCGGTATACTTTGAGGTATACTCCTTAATTAACGGGCATTGGGCTCTTATGACTTGGGTAAACCCTAAACCCCGAGCTCTAGAATTCCCAGAACCTTTAAACCCAAAACCCAATCCCCAAATCCCTAAAGCTTGAATATCCCTGAGACCTTCAACCCTAACCGTAAACCCTCATGTAGGGGCCTAAACAATTACCAATACTAGTTTTGGGGCTCCTTTCTATAATTATAGTATACAGTAACCCTTGTAGAACCCTTACAGAAACCCTTATAGAACCGTTATAGTAACCCTAAACCCTAAACCCTAAGCCCTAAACCCTAAACCCCTAAACCCTCAACCCTAAACCCTAAGTTGTAAACCCCTAAGCCCTAAACCCTTAGCAGGACCTGAAGGCCCAAGCGGAGGCGGAGGCCCGGCTATGTCGCCTTGTTTTGGCTGAGGGGCTTTAGGGTTTAGGGTTTAAGGGTTTAGGGTTTAGGGGTTTAGGGTTTAGGGTTTAGGGTTTTTGGTTTAGGGTTTTGGGTTTTGGGTGTAGGAGTTTAGGGTTTAGGCTTTAGGGTGTAATATAGGGGCCTTAATGATTAGAACAGGGTTTGGGGGCCCATGCTACTATAATGGGAAAAGCAGCACCAAAAATAGTATTGGTAACTATTTAGGCGTCTGTGCTAGGCTTTGGGGTGTTGGGAGTTTAGGATTTAGGGCATTTAGGTCTTCGGAGCTTGTGGATTTAGGGTTTGGGGTTCTAGGAGTTAGGGCTCCGGGGCTTTAAACTTCAGGGTCTAGGCTTTGGGGTTTGAAATTTTCAATAGGGTTCAGGGTTTAGGGGTTCAGGGTTTAGGGTTTTCGGGTTTAGGGGTTTAGGAACTAGATTTAGGGATACCAAAGCGTAACAAAGAAGAGGCTTGCCGGTTTGGGTTCCTACTGTTCCTAGTCCCTGATCACGAGACCCTGAACCCTTGAAATCCAAGACCCTACGTAAAGGGTCGGAGGACTTAGTAACTAGTTATTTTGTAGACTTATAAGTACCATAACCCCAATTAGGGTAATTATAACTCTACTTAATATCTACTTACTAAGTCCCCCGACCCTCCAAGTAACCCCTACACCCCAAAAAGCCCAAACCCTAAAACCCCAGACCCTAAACCCTTAACCCTAAACTCTAAACCCTACACCCCAAACACCCAAACCCTAAAGCCGCACCCTAAACCCTGAACCCTACACCCCAAAAAGCCCAAACCCTAAAACCCCAGACTCGGAACGCTAAAACCTCGGACCCCAAACATTTAGGGATTTCAGTTGCCTACTGCTTCGAACCGGGGGCTCCGAGTTGAGTTTAGGGTTTAGGGTTTAGGGTTTAGGGTTTAGGGTTTCATCGATGTTGTGGGTTGAAGATTGAGGGTTTGGGGATCTACGGTCCAAGGATTCTAAGCCCTGGACATTTTCAGGTGGGTGGTTACCGAGGGTTTAGGGTTTAGGGTTTAGGGTTTAGGGTTAGCCTTATAGAAGTTATGTATACTTTATGGAAGCCTTATAGAAGCCCTGTATACCCCAGACTCCCCACCAGTAGTTTCCTTGAATTAAGATTTCAGGGCCTAAACCCCTAAACCCTAAACCCCAAACCCTAAACCCTAAACCCAAAACCCAAAACCCTAAACCCTAAACCCTAAGCCCTAAGTGTTTAAGGTTTTTTGAGTTCAGCGTTTTGCAGCGCCTTTGACGGCTTAGGGTCGAGCGAGAACCGCGTAAGAGTTCCAACCAGTCAAAAACGGGTCATTCTCTAAAATTAGGGTTTAGGGTTTAGGGTTCAGGGTTTAGGGTTTAGGGTTTAGGGCTCAGGGTTTAGGGTTTAGGTTTAAGGTCCCCGATATAGCACGGCACCCTTATAAGAAAGGGCCCTAAAACAGACCCTGATTTCGAGTCTATCTATAGAGTTTAGCTGGCTTTGTGACTGAAGCCCTCGGTGACACAATGGTCTCTCAACTGAGGGGCTTTGACGATGAGTTTTTGCCGGTTCCTGTAATAAGATTGGGGCATGGCGTTCGTACAACAAGAAACCATGTCTATACAGCGATTCGATGGGGATGGAATTGCTGAGTATTCAGACCTCTATACTAAAGCCTTGCAGTGCTCTAAGGTGTAGGGCTTGGCTTGTGGCTTCAGCATCTGGAGTTCGGGCGTTCGTAGTGTATGAGTATGGGTTGTGACGACTGGTTTGAGGATAAAACCCTAAAGCCCCAAACTCCAAACCCCTAAACCCTATTAAACCCTTAAGCCCTAATTGGGGTCTAGGATTTAGGGATATTTAGGGACTGCCGTGCCGTCAGACAGTGCAATACATCGGTCCCACAACCAGAGCCAAAGGTGGCGGCTTACAGCTGACGGGTGACCAACCTGGCTGAGAGAACTTGGAGTTGAGCGATCTCACGCTTCATTCCCTCACAGTTCTGGAGTGGATAAAATCGAGGCATCCCACCCAGACCCAGCCATGTATCGGCTTCTGAGCGATGGTGACCCTCAGGCCTTTAAGGTGTGCTCAACAGCCCTGGCTGCGGGCCGATCGAAGCCCTTCCCGCGGGATCCGAACCAGCCCATGCCCTGGATTGTAGCTCCGGGTCAACAAGTTGACTTGAAACCGAGTGAATCCATCTCCGCACGTCTTTAGCTACGCCGGCACCCCGGCACAACAGATCTTCAAGCCTTATCAGAAGGCTTTGTCTGATGGCCTCAAAAGCAGTTCGCACCTCTGGATAGACAACTTTTTTTGACGACCATCTATATGGCGTTTGCCACCGAGTTTGCCACCAGGCGACTGAGGTTGACGCCATGCCAGAGGGCTCTGCGCTGCATGATCGATGGAGTTCAATTAAGGCCCTCGGCCGAACACCTGAGTCTCTTGAAGCGCTTACGGAATTGGTTCGGACGGCACATGCATTGCATGGAGTCGACACCACTCGCATTATGTGGTTTTTGGTGGCTGCCGGATCCTATAGACTCGACGATCGCAAGAGCCGGGCCTTCCTGATGAACCCGTCCCGATGCTTGCTGGCTTTGCACACACCGACAGTGCGAGTATTAGTATTGGTGCTGGACGGACGTAGTGTGTAGCTTCGGGGTTAACGATTCGCGGGTTGTGTAGGTCCGCGTTTGCTTCAACTGATGTGCATTGATGGAAGGACATGCCCGGCTTTGGACATAGAGCCTGACAGATTCATCAACTAGGCAACCAGGCAAACTGCGAGTCTGCATTTACCAAAGGGGCGTATACTATTTTGGGGATTCCTTACTATAGCTATAGCATAATATCCCCCAAAAACTATTCTAATTATTACGGCCCCTCTACATTCGGCACTCTTTGGCTGCAACGCCGCACGCTCGACCCTCCTGAAGACCTGGGTAGGACTTCGCGGCACCCTTTCGCGATGGGGTCGAGGAGCCCGAGGCACATCTTATAGGTATTTGGATATTGGACGGGCGCTGGGTTCTGGGTGATTCGGGGCGTTGCTGTTTCATCTTGTACAAAATTACTCGCAACCTCGCAGACACAGGGTAGGCTAAGTGATTACGAAAGCTGCACACTGTGCAGCCAGAGTTGACTCTAGTTTGTTGTCAGGTAAAAGCTTGTTCTAATTGTTTGGGCTCTCGTAGGTGGTGGAGCCATGCATCTTTTTGGCCCTAGTGGAGCATGGTGACGTGCTGGCTGCTCTTCGGGAGTCAGCGCTGAAACTATGCTCTGATTGAGGGGCTGCAGGTTTTGGGGCTCCGGATTTCGTTGAATTTCAATTTTACAAAGGTCATATGCCTTAAACCCTAAAGCCCTGAACCCTAAGCCCTATAAACCCTAAGCCCTAAACTTTAAACCCTAAGCCGTAAACCATAAACTGGCCCTAAACCCTAGGCCCTAAGCCCGAAACCCTGAACACAAAGCCCTAAACCCTAAAACATAAACCTTAGACCCTAGCCCTAATCCCTAAACGAGAACCCGGGGTCTCCACCAAACCTCAGTAGCCGTTCCTGACGGAAAGATACCGGCAAAGAGGGTTTAGGGTTTATGGCAGTTCAGGGTTTAGGGCAGTTTAGGGCAGTTTAGGGTTTAGGGCTGATTTAGGGTTTGGGGTTTAGGGTTGTCTAGGGTTTAGGGCTGATTTAGGGTTTATGGGTTTCCGGCACTTTAGGGTGAAGGGTTTAGGGTTTAGTGGCTTAGGGTTTAGGGCGAGTGAACTGCGTCATCGACAGGACAAGTTTCAACCTCCCAAGGATGTCGTGTCCATACCTCCCTCTTGCCTGCTACGGGGCATGTGGTCCTGAAGGTCGGATTTAGGGTTTACCTTCAGGACGACAAGAACCCTAAAAGAGTTCAGGGGTCGTATACCGTAGAGGGATTCACAGCAAAAATGTATAGGGCCCCTACTTTTAAGGGTCATTTGGTCCTTAAGGTAGGTTTTAGGGTATATTTAGGGTTAGCACGAAAACCCGAGTTACACGTTTTCTTCAGTGGTGGCTTGTTCTTCATACTACAGCATGTTAGTACCGACCCCAATCCGTCAGCAGACACATCCATTCTAATCTCCTGGCCGAATCCCGACACCTCGAATCCCAAACCGGTCCGGCTAGATGCTGAATCGCAGCGGTTTAGGGTTTAGGGTTTGGGGTTACTATAGGTACCCTAAACCCGAAACTCTAAACCCTAAACCCTAAACTCTAAACCCTAAACGCTAAACCCTGAACTCTAAACCCTCAGCCCTCACCCCTGAACCCGAAGCCTCAGCCCTAAACCCGAAAACCCGGCATAAAACCCAGCAGCCCTTTTCCCCTGGTGGCCTGAACAGTTACAAACGTCATGCCCTTGCAGTACAAATATACTTGGAGGGTTGGGGGACTTAGTAAGTAGATATTAAGCAGAGTTATAAGTACCCTGACAAGGATCCTAATTGGGGTTATGGGTACTTATAAGTCTAGAAAATACCTAGCTAGTAAGTCCTCCGACCCTCTAAGTAGCTGGTGGTATATATCCCAAACCCAATTCTACTTACGAAAGTGCCAATATAACCATCGAATTAGAGGCTGATGGTACACCCTGTGAGACCCTAAGCTAAGCCTACACTCCAAGCACGTAAGCCTTACATCCCAAACCCCAGATCCCCAAATCCTAAACCCAAAACCCTACAACCCTAAACCTTAAACCCCAAACTCTAAGCCCTAAACCCAAAACCCTAAACCTTAAACCCTAAAGCCCTAAGCCCTAAGCCCTAAAACCCCAAGCCCTGAACCCCGAACCTTCTGTCAGGTCCGGCGTGGCCCTGCGGCCACTCGCAAGATCGCTGCTCAGACGAAGCTGCAGAGAATGGAGCAGCCTGAGGCCTGGCAAGAGAGGCTCCTTAAAAGGATTCCTTAAAGGGTTTAGGGTTCAGGGTTTAGGGTTTAGGGGTTTAGGGTTTAGGGTTTAGGGGTTTAGGGTTTAGGGTTTAGGGATTCGTTGGGGTGTAGGGATTCCTTAAAGGATTCCTCAAAGGGTTTAGGGCTTAGGGATTCCTTCAAGGGTTCCTGAAATGGTTTAGGGATTCCTTAAAGGATTCCTGGAAGGGTTTAGGGTCTAGGGTTTAGGGGTTCCTTAAAGGACTCCTGGAAGGGTTCAGGGTCTAGGGTTTAGGGATTCCTGCAAGGGTTCCTGAAATGGTTTAGGGTTTAGGGATTCCTTACAGGATTCCTGGAAGGGTTTAGGGTTTAGGGAGTCCTTCAAGGGTTCCTGAAATGGTTTAGGGTTTAGGGTTTAGGGATTCCTTAAAGGATTCCTGGAAGGGTTTAGGGTCTAGGGTTTAGGGATTCCTTCAAGGATTCCTTAAAGGGGTTTGGGTTTAGGGATTCCTTCAAGAGTTCCTTTATGAAAGGCTCACAAAAATAGTTTAAAAGGACGCCGTAAAAAGTTCCATTTTGAAAGGCTCCTCAAAAAAATCGTCCCATGAGAGATTTAGACGGAGAGTCTTCATGCAGAATATGAGGTCCTCCAGAGTGTGATCATGGTGTTTCCGGTTTCTGTTTACGAGGTGTTACAGAGTTTAGGGTTCAGCCCTTTTGTGTTGAGGATTGTTAAACCCTAAACCCCTAAACGCCACAACGCCAGACCCAATAGGGTCTGGGTTTAGACAGGGTTTAGGCGTTTAGGGTTTAGACGTTTAGGGCTTTGGGTTCAAATTTTGAGGGTTTAGGCTTTAGGGTCTAGGGTTGGGGGTTCAAACTTTGAGGGTTTAGGCTTTATAGGGTTTAGGGTTTAGGGGACTAGGGGAGGGATTTCATGGTTTTTTCTAGAAATTCCCGCAATTGATCGTATTGCAGCTGACTCTTTTTGGAAGCTCCCAAGTTGGCGCAAAAACTTGCAGCCAAATTGAAAGGGTAAGGGGTTTAGGGTCTAGGGTTTAGGGGTTCAGGGCTTCAGGGGTTTAGGGGTTTAGGGGTTTAGGGGTTTAGGGGTTAAGGGTTGAGGGTTTAGGGTTTAGGGTTAAAGCTGCAACACACTCAAGACATACCTGGACCCTGAGGAAGCTACCTTTTTTGAGGACTTGTCTAAGGAAATCAGAATAAGGAGCCCGACAGAGGAAGGCTTGATAGCGTCCGGTGTAACTCTAAACTTACACTAAGCCATACATCCGAAAGCCTCGGCAAATGACTACTTAGAGGGTCGGAGGACTCAGTAACAAGTTAACTTATAGACTTCTAAGTACCATAACCCCAATTAGGATCCTTTTTGGGGTACTTATAACTCTGCTTAATATCTACTTGCTAACTCCCCCGACCCTCCAAGCAATGATACAGGACCCTTGGGCAGATAGGGACTGCCTTCCACCACTCTAGGGTTTAGGGTTAGGCAGCCTTGCACCCTGTGATTGAAGACTTTTGTCATCGTCGTCTTCGTTTCGTGGAACGACGAGCTCCAGAACCACTACTAGCATGAACACTCTGATAATCCGGGTATTTGTCATCAACGACGGAGATACAACTAGCATCATCAACATCATGGTCGTGACAACCACCATGCTTTTTCGGAAACATTGCTGGCAACAGCACGACAGAAATGAACCAATGCCCATCACAAGACAATGCACCCTAAGCCCTACGACCCTCATCCGTAAACTCAATCCCTAACACTCTAAGCCAAAAAGGCTGCAGACCCCCCCTAAAAGGCCTCCATCGATGACGATGTGCGCCGCATCTCCTTTGCGAATAAGTCTCAGGAGTGTTGAGAGCTTGCCTTAAGATTTAAGGTGTATGGGGTTTGGATAATTCGTAAGAGAACGCCCTTACGGGCTCATGCTCCAAACATACCGTAGACACCGTGATAGTAGTTAGAATTAGAACAGGGTTTGGGGGTACATACCACAGGGTCACAGTCATATCAAGGAGCCCTATTGGGACCATTCATAGTTGGTGATGCTCACCCAGATGAGACGACCAGCAGGAGTGGCTCAGTCACTGATGAGACATGAAGCATACCAGCCACGGAAGCGGGGTGCATTGCTATCGCTATGGTAGGGAAAGTTTTGCAGGGCCAAGAGTTTTACGCTTTTGCTGACCAACAATGCAGTGAGCGGAGACGCGCAGAGAGAGAGAGCACCAAGAGGAAGCCCATGCGGAACGGGATGGAAGTATTCGCAGTGAGTTTTTCCAGTGAACCACACGGTGTGTGGCTGTGAGGTAAGTGATCGACTTCTGCTTGGCTTCCCTAAAAGTGATCATGGCCTCAGGTAAAATTGCAAAACCGAGCTGCAGGCCCTAAACCCTAAACCCTAGACCGGGAGCATGAAGGGCGTTGTGTGTACGGGCCAGCAGGCTTGGAAGAACATTGACTGGTCAGGGCCCTGTGCAGACGGAAGGCTTTTCGGGTTTGCCGTTAAGGGCCTCTGTCTCATAGCTAGGTTTTTAGTATTACCCTTTTGCCCTTTTTCTTTGTGGGCTCCCTTGTTAAAGCCGAATAGTAGGAAAAAGGGTACCCTTCTCATTAAACGGCTACTGGGGAACCTATATAGCTAGTTCCCAGTTCAGACCGTGATAGAAAGGAGCTTCGACCTACAAAACACATACAGCATCAAGAGAAGTTTAGGGTTTAGGGTTTAGGGTTTACACATTCTGTAGAAGCCGGTACCTTTAGACAACACCCTGCAAACCCTGAGACTGTAGCGCCTGAAGGTTTAAGCCAGATCCCAAATGTCCGCGACCAAAACACCCGAGGGCTTGTGCTTAAAAGTCCTTAAAGGGATGTTAAAAGTATGTAGGTAGTTGTCAAAATTATGGTCCCTGTTGGGGTACCCTAAATAATAGGTGCCGTATTACAATAAGGACCCCAAAAGGGACCATGATTNNTTTTGACAACCACCCATGTGGGAAATGCTAAACCCTGAACTTGAACTCTAAACCCTTTGTGATTTAGGTGTTCGGCTTGCGCCCACAAGCCGCAAGGCCTTGTCACCCCAGTGGCTCAGCGTTCGAGAGCCCAAACCACCTAGCACATGACCTAACACCTCCCAAACCCTAAGTAAGTATTCTACAACATACCTCCGAACCTCTGCAACCCGCTGCTAAGGACTACTCTTGCCCTCAAAAACCGCAAGCCCTAAACCCTCTCTCAATGTTTACTGAAGCTTGTATATACAGCCCAAAATCCGACTGGAAACCACAGAGCCTGTACACAAACGATCAACAACAGACTTTGTCTTTTTTTTATCGCTGAGGGTTTAGCGTTTGTAGGGTGTTCGGATATGTTTCGGGTGTTCGGGTATGGGAGATAGTTGGTGGGCGGGTTTAGGGTTCAGTTGGGGTTGTAAGTACCCCTTATTAGAGACCCCAGAGCAAAATACAACCCAAGCTCAACCCACTCCCTGAACCCTCGACCCCCCCCCCCCCC
>CAJNDV010032368.1:29617-41169 GCA_905221635.1 Symbiodinium sp. CCMP2456 | reverse complement strand
AGGGTGTAGGGTTTAGGGCCTTTGGGTTTGGGGTATGATTTTACAGCTTTGGGGTTGAGGGTAGGGTTCAGGGTTTTCTGGGTTGACACCTCTTTTGGGGTTTTTCCCCTGTGTGTTTAAGGCGTTGCTTTGGCATGGGGTGTTTCGGGTACTGGGGCCTGCCTAAGGCTTGTGGATGATGTTCTGGGTTGTCCCTAAACCCTAAACCCTCACCCTAAACCCTAGGCCCGAAACCCTAAACCGTTCGGGTGTTTTCTGGAACCCTACGGTTGTTTGAGACCTTTTGGGCATTCCAGCTCTTGCGGGCAGGAATGTAAGGGTGTTTCGGGTGTTTCGGGGTTTGCCAGTCTTGGTTTACATATGTTTTCAGGGCTTCAAAATTTAAAGGCTTTTGGGGGGTTTGGTGCTCAGGCGTTGTCTGATGTAGGTCTTCAGTATCGGGTCCCCATGCTTGCCCAGAGAGCCCAATACCCCTTAAATAAGGAATAGACCTTAAATTATAGGGGCCTTAATATTCCGATTTAAGGTATATTCCTTAATTAAGGGGTATTGGGCTCTGGGTGTGTTTTAAGGGTTCAGGATTTTTGGGCTGCATCGCGTCGCAAAGGCAGCCGGGAGGATAGCAGGTTCTTCCAGAATGTGGTGTCTCGTTGCTTAGGTCGTAGAATCATCGACATCTACTTCATTCTCGGCCCATCTTCCGACTGCGTGAACAAACGTTGCAGGATGTTAACTGTGGTGTTCGGTTTTCGAACACTGGGTTTGGGGCTTCGGGGTGCTAACGCTAAGGCCTTGGGCGAGTTGCGACGTTGTCGCGATAGTCGCAGGAGGGGTTGTTCTAAATCTGAGGCATGAAGCCGCTCAACATAGGATAATGTAACATGATATATTTCAACTGAATATTATGTTCCATTGTATTGGGTCATCCTATATTCCATCATATCAGGCTATGTTATACTATATCATATTATGTTGTATTATACTGTATTATATCATTGTACTATATTATATGATATGACATTATATTCTATTATATTGCATTTGTTTATAAGAGTTCACATGATTCACATGCAGCCCTCATGGCGGCTGCTGGACCACCGGCCAAGCGCCGCCAAGCCGAACAGCGAGCCATTCCGAGTGGGCTCGTGGTCCAGGCTGTGCCTGGCGACGGTTAGGGTTTAGGGTTTAGGGTTTAGGGTTTAGGGTTTAGGGTTTAGGGTTTAGGGTCTAGGGTTTAGGGTTTAGGGTTTAGGGTTTAGGGTTTAGGGTTTGCTTATTCTCGGCTTTCGCGACCGGTTATGCAGCAGGCACCGGGAAGGAGACGCCCCTGCATCATCTTCAACTCCGGGCGGAGCTGGTCCAACATTATTTGAAACACATTTTAGGGTTTAGGGTTTAGGGTTTAGGGTTTCGGGTTTAGGACATGGACACTTACAGTGCCCTGTGGGACAAGGAGTAGCCGGATGGCCATCCCGGATCTTCCTTTGAAGCCTACATAGAATCGGTGGCCCGTCCTGCCACGTGGTGCGGCTTGTTAGAGATACGTGCCCTTGCACGGATGTATGACCCCAAGGCAGAAATTGCTAAACCCGAAACAGGAAAGCTTGATTCCCCTAATTCTGCTAGGGTTTAGGGTTTGTTATCCGGTTCTCTTCCCTCCCGAAACGTGAACACTTCAACTCTTGGATCCTTAACCCTAAACCAAAACAATCCCAGAGCCCATATGAAACCCTTTGAACGCCTTCTGAGAGTAACTTAAACAAAACTCCTCAGTGAAGTCCTGGCAAAACCCGATGACTCCATCGAGCCCAACAATATCCAACCTTCAGACCGTAATCCCCAAAGTTTCGACTCTGAATCCAAAGCCTTAAACCGTTGAAGCCCCAAAAGAAGGTTTAGGGTTGAGGGTTTAGGGTTTAGAGTTTAGGATTTAGGGTTTGAGAGAGCTTGGAGGAAGCTGTCGAGGGCGCCTGGGGCGAAGGTTTGGCGCAGAGCGGGCCGCTTGGACTTGAGATTTAGGGGTCAGGCATGTGGGGGATTTGTGTGGGTAAGGCTCTGATAGGGTTTCATAAGCGCTTCCCCTAAACCTTAAACCCTAAGCTTTCGGCTTATAGGTTTAGGGATTCAGGGTTTCGGTTTTTAGGGTTTTAGGGTTCAGGTTTTAGGGTTTAGGGATTTAGGGCTTATAGGTTTAATTTAGGGATTTAGGGTTTAGGGTTCAGGGTTCAGGGTCTAAAACCTAGGACCTAGGGTTTATAGTAAACCCAAAAAGTTGGGAACGGGATTAAGGAAGGAGTCTACACGGTTCTGAAAGGATCCTCTATCGAGGTATGGAGCAGGTTTTACAAGAAACCCTACGCCCTAAGCATCTCTAAACCCTTGTAGAACCCATACTGCCACCAGCCGCTGATGGCGGGCTGGGACAGCTGGAGTAGAATGGACCGAACAATGGAGGGAAGGAGCTGGGCAAGGGCACGAATCCCAGGTAGTATTGGGGAGACCCCTTAATTAAAGGGGACCCTTCTGAACCCTACATATGGCCCTCTTAGAAGGGACCTTATTGAGAGAGGGTCTATATCCCCAACGGTCCCCCTAATCCTACTTCCTAACGAAAGCCATAGCGGGTGGGCCCAAGAGGAGAGGTCGTCCAGAGGAGAAAATGCCTGGGGTCGCCGGCAGGGAGAAAGGAGCAGAAATCATGAACTAAGGGTTCAGGCGTTGGGGATCGTATATCCTGAAGAATGAAGAAAATCAGGAGTCTCGGTGGGCCGCCAAGAACGGTCCTGAAGCCCAAGCCCTAAGACCCTCATACACCATTCAACGAAAGCTATTTAAAGCAAAACCTTGAAGCCTTGCACGCCACATCAACATTTTTCTCTATCACCAATACAACCCGATCACAAAACCATGACCCATAAGAGCCCGAAGCCGTGAGCTCGGAAAGATCTCGAGGATCCGCACCATGGGGACCGAGCTGCTGCTGGGTGGCCGGCGCCAGGGGAAGGTGGAGCTTTCCTCGTTTTGGCTCGTTTTGGGTTTAGGGCTTTAACTGTTTCGGGTTTAAGGGTTTCAGGGTTTGGGGTTTAGGGGTTTAAGAAGGTGATTGTTAGTCCAGTTACCGGCATTTTGCGGGCGCGGTGATGGAGACTCAGTGTTTCTCAGTGCTCAGGTGTGAACGTTATTCAGGGGTTTTCGGGTTCGGAATAGAGAGCCTTAGAGTTTGAACACTGAAGGTAAGAGTCTAGCGTTTTGTCGCAGGGTCTCGGCGGTTTCAAGGTGTAGATTTGTAGGATGTGGGGTTCAACCCATATTTGACGATAAGCCGTAAACCTTAAACCTCAAGTCTTCGCCGTTTCGGGGCTAAGGTGATTAGGGTGTTGAGGAGCCAGGGGCTAGACGGTTTTGGGGTTTGGGATTGAGGGTTCAGGATTTAGTGTTTAGGCTTTGGAGCTTAGGGTTTTAGCATGTCAGGACGGGTTCAGGGCTTCAGAGATTAATATAGGGGCCTTCATAATTGGCTCCTTACTATAATTATAGTATACTATACCCCAAAACCCTATTCTGAGTAATAAAGTCCCTACATTAGATGGTGTGGCGGTTCAGGATGCAACACAGCGGTTGGAAGGATTGCTGCTGCTAGCTCTCAGGTTTCCACATACATTTTATGGCGTAGAAATCCTGAGCCGGACAGAAGCCTCCTCAAAAAGCCAGCAAGCACCGAGAGCCTTGAGGACTTCAGCATGGATGAGGGTGCACATATTAGGAGTAGGTAAGATGTGGGTGTAGGGTTTACCCTAAACCCTTAACCCTAAACCCTAAACCCTAAACCACAAATTTAGGGTTTAATGCCTATCTATCAGCAACCTTGAGAGCTCCATACTCGTAAACCTGCAGCCCTTCATCTCGAACCTTTCAGTCTAAAAGGCCCTAAGCCTGGTACCCCCTTGGTCCATAAACCCTAAATTGGGGTTTAGGGTTTAGGGTTTAGGGTTTAGGGTTTAGGGTTTAGGGTTTAGTCCTATAGAGCCCTTTAAAGGAACCTTATCACCCCACTTATAACTACCCATGAAGCTCCAAGTGAGGTCTGGCTGGCAGTCCAGCCTCCGCTGGGCATCCCAGGTGATCCCATGAGACTCTTGCCCCGGACTCAGCGGTTTAGGGTTTAGGGTTTAGGGTTTAGGGTTTAGGGTTTAGGGTTTAGGGTTTAGGGTTTAGGGTCGGAGGAGTCGGTTTAGGGTTTAGGGTTTAGGGTTTAGGGTTTGATGTAGGGGCCTTAATAGTTAGAATATGGTTATGGGGGTTCCTTAGCATAATTATGGTATAATATGCCCCAAACCCTATTCTAATTGTTAAGGCCCCTATGTTAGGGTTTTTAGAGGGTTTGGTTCTCAAGGTAATATACCCCAAACCCTATTCTAATTATGAAGGCCCCTATATTAGGGTTGTTAGAGGGTTTGGTTCTCAAGGTTCGCAAGTACACGGGTCATTTTCAATTCTGACCGCAAGCAGCCCAACCCAAAACCCTGAACCCAACGGCAGGGATGAAAAAAGCTTCCGGCCAAGTGCAAAGCACGCTCCTGGCTATCGGGTTGCATGTGCAAGTTGTGGGTAGTTCTCTGAATTCGGGTCCCTCTCAGGATCCTGTCAAAAAAGGGTGCTAACTTAGAGAACTACCCTTGTAGTCGGCGGCGACAAGATTATGGCCAAGGCGACGCAAGAGAGGAGCCTGCCACAGTCCACCACCCCCATCGCGACGACGACGACCTACCATTCAAACAGGAAGAATCGTAGTCGTAATGGTAGAAATGAAACCAGCAACAATAATAACAATAGTATAGTAAGTAATATTTTTCTGATAGTAATGATAGTAGTAATAAACCTCAATAAAAATGCCACTAAGAAGAAGAATGATGATAATCACAGTCATATGAAGAACCAAGAAAGAAAGGTTATTCATATATAGTATTCTAACCATCGCACAAGTCTTCTTGTGCAAACATTTTTCCGAGGTTCGAGCGCGACATGACTCCTCACCCGCAGTACGTGGCCTTCTACAAGTACATCGAAAACGACACGCGGCACGGTTTAGGGTTTAGGGTTTAGGGTTTAGGGTTTAGGGTTTAGGGTTTAGGCATGTACCCTTCTATGCGCCTGCTTGTTCATATTAGTGCGGTTCAGGGTTTAGAGTTTAGGCTCGTGGGGTTCTTGTGTGTGAGAAGGGTCATCAAATTCAACCCCCGACCCAGAGAACCCAATACCCCTTAATTAAGGAATATACCTTAATCATAATATTAGGGCCCTTATAATTTAGGGTATATTCCTTAATTAAGGGGTATTGGGTTCTCTGGGCAAGCCTCCCGCAAAGAATTCCTAGAGAAGCGGAGAAGCCCGTTGCGAAGGTCCCTCTCGGATCCTGTGCTTGCTTGGCATCCTACACCAAACTCCACTTCCCAGACAGGTAAAATGGCTAGCAATACTTGGAGGTTCGTGGGTAGTTATAACTGGGGTTATGAGTGGGGTGACTATACTGATAACCCATAAACAGGGGACTTGTAACCCCACTTATAACTACCCATGAACCCTAAACCCTAAACCCTGTAGCACCCTTTAAAGGAACCCTTAAAGGAACCCTAACCCCCTTTATAACTACCCATGAACCTCCAAGTACACATGACGGCTTATGTCTCCGCATCATAAGGAGCTGGGGGCAGATGCGGTGGTCCACTTTGGAATGTGGCCTGACTTGATGTGGCTGCGGAATAGGGTTTAGGGTTTGGGGTACAATTTTTAGTTTGTGTGTGTGTGTGTGTTCTCTGACGGTGTTGGCGAAATCCAGGCTTCCTTCAGGGCTTAGGAGAAGGGCTAAGTCTGAAATCCAATTCCCAACTCCAGCCCCCGTTTAAAACTTCAGAACATGGGCCCCTACAGCTCTAAACCCGACCACATCTGGAAGCCTCGACTGCAGAATCCCCAAACTAATTGAACACCCTAAACCCTAAACCCTAAACCCTAAACCACAGCTTATAGTCTTATATGCCCGAAAGGTCTAAATCGTAAACCTGAAAGCGCACCACATTGCACCTCCGGGGCCCTGGCTTCGGCTACGAATGTAGGGCTTCAGACATAAACCCTAAACCTTGAACTGACCCTCAACCCCAACCCCAAAGCCTTCAACCCCAAAGGCTAAAGCCCCAAACCCTAAACCCTCAACCCTAAACGCCGAACCCTGGTGGAAGGCACGGGACGGCTGAGTGGCTCCCCGGACGGCCGTTGGGGCAACCCGGCCGCGCCTTAAACCCTCACCCTTTCACCTTACTAACAGAGATTTGTCAAGCCCAAAATCGTAAAAACCAAACCCAAGCCTTCGGAAAGGTGGACTCAGCAAAAAACTTGGGATTCAGGGTTTAGGGTTTCAGGTAAAAGGGCTTCTTGTCAGGCCTGTTTAGTTCAGGTACAAGATCGTATAGGGACTACTGTAGATATCCATTGTCCCATATCAGCACCAGCAAGTAGTCGAAGCCTCTTATTAGGATCTAGGAAAAGTAGGATCCAGAGCAGTAACGCCTTACATTTCTAGGGTTTGGGTGGTTGGGTTTGACAGCCTAAACCGGGCATAGACCCTAAACACAACTAGATCAGGGCACCCTGTCCACAAGCCTTGGGTTGTTCCATTGGATCCCAAACCTTGAGACTCTCCGACCCCTGAAGCTCTAACCCTCATCTCAAAAGCAACAGCAGGTTTTTGTGTGAAGCTGATTATCTAGGTAAAGCTACCATAACGCGGACAGATCGCAAATATGATGCTTCCGTTTGTGAGATCTCAAGTGCCAACCCTGCGCCTGCGGTAAGACATAACCTTTTCAACACCAATGCTGCAACCTATAGGATAGGATGAACCCCCAAGTCCCAAAACCCTAAGCCGCCAAACCTCAAGCGAGAACCCTTAGCCCCCAACCCTGCTTGGGGTACTTATGGCCTTCACAGGGAGACTGCCCTCACCTTGACTTGAAGACACACCACAGGAACACCGTAAACACTAAACCCTAAATCCCTTTCCCCACAGAAGAACACCGAACCGCGAAGCCCTTGAGGAATTTGGGGTCGTGTTGGCCCGACCAGTTGCTTGGGGGCTTGCCGCACGTGCCGGGGGGCCAAGCGTTCGGGCTGTTCGATCCCTCGGGTTCAGCTTGAGGTCTCCTCCAGGCTCGATTTGGGGTGGGCTTCGCAGTGGGATCAGTGCAGGACCTAGCGCATCGCCCAGCCAGCGACCAGAACAGTGAAAGGTCTTAGATCAGATGCGTCCGCTCGAGCTTAGAACCCTACCCCAAAAATCGAAACTGAAACAGCACAAGGCCCACCACCCTAAGCCTTGAGCCTAAGTCCAAAAACTTCTACACACCTGACAGCCCTAAAACCATGCAGAGGGCGCTCTGAGGTTTCTTTTGACGTCAGGGACCTCTAACACTACCTGAACCTGCACCAGAAGTCATGAACACAACATTCTGCCAGCACGATGGCAGTTACCCCAAAGAGCCTCATACTCATTTCAAGGAACATGAGGGCCTTAAACCAGAATATGATGACCGATAACCCTAAACCCCAAACCCCAAGCCCTCAACCCTATACCTTGAACCCTAAGCCTCAAACCCTAAACCCTAAACCCTAAACTCTAAACCCTAAACCCTAAACCTTGATCTCTAAGCCTCAAGCCCGAAACCCTAAACCCCAAACCCCGAAAGAGGATGCTGCGGAGTCGGGGTGGTCTTTGTCTGAGGCTTTTAATTTCAGAGGCTCGAAGCCCCGGCATCCCCAAGCACAGCGGCCTGAATGTCTACTTGGAGGTTCATGGGTAGTTATAAATGGGGTTGCTGTAAGGGTTACTAGAAGGGTTTAGGGTTTAGGGTTCATGGGGTTATAAGTAGGGCAACTATACTTATGACCCAGATTAGGGGACTTATAACGTGTACTGATCTTGAAATGCCTATCTTGGGCCTGTAGAGCTGTCTTTAGCCTCCTTGTTGCCTAGGAAGCTGGACAAGTAAGTTGGGAGTGTGTTGAGTTTGGAGGTATCTATACGCCGCCAACAACCCGAGTGAGTCAATCCTCGCCAAGCGGCGGCTCTGCTTCAAGGTGAGCTTTAGGGTAGAGGGGTCTGCAGATGCCCTAAACCCTGAACCCTAAACCCTAAACCCTGAACCCTGAACCCTAAGCCGTGGTTTGCTATTACGGTTCCGAAGAGGGCTCTTTTTGGTGTTGTATAGAGGGGGGTTTGCACGGGAGCTTAGAGCGGTTTGGGTGGAGATTGGGAGTTTGTGGGTAATACAAGGGCTTAAGTAACTACCAATACTACTAGGTTTGGTGGCTCCGTAGTATAATGATAGTATCGTACAGCCCAAAACCCTTTTCTAGTTAATTACGGGCCCCTGTATTGTCGAACCCTTATAGTATCCCATTTCAGGGACCCTTTAAAGGAACCCCCCAAAACCCTGTTTCTAAGTATGAAGGCCCCGATATGAGTTGGGTTTAAGGCTTCAGGGTTTAAGGAATTATGCATTCGGGCGGTAGGGCTCAGTGCGAGTTGAGGCTTTCTGAAGATTTTGAGGATTTGGGTTTAGGGGTTTAAGGGTTTAAGTAGGGGTTTAGGGGTTTGGGGGTTGAGGGGTTGAGGGTTTTAGGGGTTCTCGGGCAACCAGGGGTTTGGTTGTACAAGGGGATTGAAAGGAGCCCTAAAAAAGGAGGGTTTTTAGGGTCCAGGTAGATCCCGAACGACTCAGCAAAACCCTCTGTGGCATCCGCGGAAGAGGTGATAAAGCTCATTGAAGGGTTGCCGGGTCCACTCTGATTGTTATCCAGTAGGTGGTTTCATGCTCGCATGCCGAAGCCGAGGCGGGGCTACGGATGCCTCTTGCCTGCCAACCAAGTCCTGAACCCTAAGCGCCATGTAGAAGCGTGATTCGTTACTTTGAGCTGTGCGTTCTGTGGCTTCAGGCTTTGTCGTGCTTCGAGTGATCGGGCTCAGTCGCGCATCTTTGAAAAGAGGCTTCTCCATCGTAGGTCTGCGTGTAGGTGTTCCATGGAAGCTGTTGAATTCTAACTTTGATAGTGTGGGGCTGTTTTGGGCTGTGGCTCTCAGGCCCCAAACTCAACCCACTAAATGTTGCAAAGCAAGACTGTATCGTGGCCTCCGAGCATAAAGTCGTTGACATTGAGGCCCTAGAGCAGTGCTACGACGAAGACTACTGCTGCTGCTGCTGCCGCTACTGCCTCCTCTGCCACTACCACTACCACTGCCAGTACAGCTGGCAGTAGCACCAGCACGAGCACCAGCACCAGCACCAGCACCAGCACCAGCACCAGCACCAGCACTAGCACTACCACTTTTTTCACTGCCTGCCACTACCACTATCGCTGCGACGACGACTACAAGTACGACGACGACGTGGACGACGACAGCTTTTTCTACTACTATCACTACCACCACCCCTACCACTAGCGATATTGCTATTACCACTAATCGTGTTTGTAGTATCAACATCAGCAAGCCACTGCTACTAGCCGTGTCCAGCCACTTGCTGCTGCCCCTACTACTCAGCAACATCGGCATTCGTAGTAGAAGCCACTCATCAGTATGGGTGTAAGAGCAACAGCAGCAAGATAACAGCTGCTCCGTTTGTGTCACACGGAGCAAGAGTGCAGGTGAAAACTGCCTAGTGTCTCAAATCCCTAGCAACGCTATTGCCAACCCCGGCCTATTCACAGCGTAAACCCAGAAACCTACAGCACAAATCCTGGACCGAAACTTTGAAACAGTTAGCACTACACGAGCTCCAAACCCGATGCCAGCACCATAAAGCCCAAGACCCAAAAGCCTAATTAGGGGTTTGGATGTAGGGGGGCTTGGGGTGACCTAAAAGAAGCACCCGCCGCGAAGCCACACGCCCTGAACTCGGCGGGAAGAAAGCAGAGAAAACAGCAACCCTGATAGACCCTGAAAGGAACCCAACAAGGAACCCTAAACACGAAACCCTAAACCCTAAACCCTAAACCCTAAACCCTAAACCCAACAAGGAACCCTAAACACGAAAACCGAGGTCTCGTCTCCTACAATGTGCCGCCCTATGCCCGGGCGGGGTTGTACAAGGCCTCATCGGAGGGTTTAGGGTTCAGAGTTTAGGGTTTGGGGTTTGGGGTTTAGGGTTTAGGGTTTAGGGTTTAGGGTTTAGGGTTTAGGGTTTAGGGTTTGGGGTTCAGAGTTTAGGGTTTAAGGTTTACCTGTAGCCGAGAAGACCTACCTATATAGAAACCAAAAAATTCTCTCTTTCTTTCTCTCTCTCTCTCTATATATATATATATACATACATACATATATATATATATAGAACCCATGATGAGGGACCCTAAGGTCCAGGGTTGGCTCTCACGGTTGATGGTTGGGATGCCTGTCTACTCCCAATCAGGAGGCAGAAAAGTTTGAATTTGAGGGTTTCAGACGTCGGCGAAGTGGGGGCCTTCTTGGGGTTTAGGGTTCAGGGCTTTGGGTTCAAGGTTTGGGGCTGTTTCGGGGGTTAGGGATTTCCTTAAATGGGTTCAGATCTTAGGTTTTTTTGGGCGCTTTGGGATTTGGGGTTTAGGGTTTTTTGGGTTTAGGGTTCTTTGGGTTCATGACTTTATGGTTTGGGGATTTCCGTTGACGATATTAATACAAAAGTATGCTGCCATTTAGGACCTCAACCATCAGCTAGGAACTTTCCTCTTCAAGCTTTTGCAGCTTTCTGGGGTTCTTGTCTTTGCTTCGTGTCCAATCCTTGCCTAACATAGACATCGAGCTCTGAATGATTCGTACTGGTCCCCTTTGAGTCCCTGGAAAACCCTAGCACCCCCTATCCAGGTCCCGAGACTAAAGACGTAACCCTGGGCCCCCCTCCATGGAGCAGACAAGGCCCTAAACGGGTTTAGGGTTTAGGGGTTTAGGGTTTAGGGTTTTGGGGTTTAGGGTTTAGGGTTTAGGGGTTTAGGGTTTAGGGGTTTAGGGTGTAGGGTTTAGGGATCCCCACTTCGGAGAACCCACCAGCGCAGTGCCTGGAGCGAACTGAGAAGTTCGAAAAATAGAAAATCTTGTGCCGTAGGGCTACTTTTGACCACTCGGGTATAGCAGAGCCCCAAACCCGGTGCTTCTATAGTATGTTTCCTTGTTGGCGGTGTCTTGTTCATTCGTCTTCTTACCTGCCAGACATGGGAGTTCCAGAAAGCCAGGGACCCTTGATTAGAATTCGATTAAGCTTGCAGGTTTATGATTATGAAGACGCCTCATCCGGATCCCCAGATGCTCAGCGCCCTTTCGGTCCACCCTAAACCCTCAAACACCGCAGGAGCTGCAGGCTGTGCGGGGGTTGCTGGTCGAGCGTCGCAGCTGATTTTGGCAGATTTGTTGAGAATTTAGGAGCTAAACCCTAAACCCTAAACCCTAAACCCTAAACCTTAAACGCCCAAAACCCTAAAGGCCCTAAAGTTTCCCTAAAATTTTTGAAACGTTGGTCTTGACTGGGTCCCCG
>CAJNDV010032368.1:7548-25710 GCA_905221635.1 Symbiodinium sp. CCMP2456 | reverse complement strand
CCAGTCCCAGTCCCAGCCCCAGCCCCAGCCCCAGCCCCCAGCCCCAGCCCCAGCCCAGCAGCCCCAGCCCCAGCCCCAGCCAGCCCCAGCCTCGCTCAGCCTCGCCCCAGCCCGAGCCCCAGCCCCAGCCCCAGCCCCAGCCCCAGCCCCAGCCCCAGCTCCAGCCCCAGTACTACTTTCACTCCTAGTACTACTGGCACTTCTGCTACTACTCCTGCTACTACTACTCTACAACTACAACTACTACTACTACTACTACTACTACTACTGCTACTGCTACTACTACTACTACTACTACTACTACTACTACTACTACTAACTACTACTACTACTGCCACTACTACTACTACTACTACTACTACTACTACTACTACTGCTACTACAGCAGCAGAGTCAACTGGAGTGAAACGACCTGGCCTTGTGTCGTGTTAACAGGGCAGCCTCGTGGAGCGAAGAGTCTGTGAAACGGAGCCCACGTGAGCTAGAGGTATCAGGAGGCGCAACGTGTAACATCCATTAAGCGAAGGCGTCAAGAGTCTCTGGGTTTGTAAGTCGGCCAAGTATCAATGGAAAGCATTTGGACTTGAGCGAAGAGTCTGTGAAACGGACGCATAACGAAGCACTAGTACCTGCTAGGCGAAGTCGTTGAGAGTCTCTTGCGTTTACTTACTACTACGAGTAAGAAGGTATGACGCTAAGTTGTAAATCGAACTTCGCTAGTGAGTAATAAAACGAACTTTGTATTCTCTTAATGTTATGGGATTCTGAGGGTGGGTGGGAGTTATATCGAAATCATGAATACAGCTATACTGTAACACTGCTCGATCCGGAGCTGCTGAACCCTAAACCCTAAACCCTAAACCTCGGTGTTTGGAAATAGAAACTGCGGGGCGCGGTCTACATTAGCAGCCGTTTCGTCGTCGGAGGCCGTGCTCTCTGCGGGGTTGCAGAAAGACCTGCCTTTGCCCCCAGCCGCGCAGCAGGCCAGCATGGCCATTTGGGATTTAGGGCTTTTCGGGCTCAGGGTTGAGTTTAGTTTAGGATTTCGGGGTCGAGGATTTTGGGGTTTGGGTTTCTGTCGAGGATAGTGCTTCTCTCAGCAGTGGTCTAGTGCTGTATCGCTCCACTGGAGGAGTAGAGCACACTGAGAAGGTTAGAATCCGAACAACGCTTAAGATCTGCGCCCTCGAAAATATCTCACAAACCGTACGGCGTGTCACACCACTCTCGAAATTGATATTGATCCCGAGCTCACACGGTTTAGGGTTTAGGGTTTGGGGTTTTAGGGTCAGGGTTACAGGTTTTGTTTGAACATCCCACAGTACCTCTGCCCAACATGTGGGAGCTTTTACCAAACCTCTGGTCTGGAGCATTAAATACTAGGGTCCTGATAACAAGAAGGTACCCCTAAACCCTAAAGCCCTAAACCCTAGTGCCACCCCAACTTAAAAAACAAGCCCTAAACCCTAATTTCAAGTAGCCCTCATGTCATGTGGGGAGAATTGAGGTGCTTTGGAGAACTGAGGTGGTAGGAGTTCTCCCTCAAACGGGCAGTTCTCTCGCTTAGAGCCCTTTTTGAGTGACGTGCTTTGTTAGGGACCCCCCAAAAAACCCCGATTCCCTGAACTCCTTAAGCCCTAAACCCAAATATCCGAAACTCTGAACTATTAAGGTCCGGAACCCGAAAATCTCCCAAACCCTACCCGACGCCCGAGCCCCTTAAACCCAAACCCACTGTAATGTAGGGGCCTTAATAGTTACCCATACTCTTCCTGGGGTTCCTTCTTATGACTATAATATAATGGGCCCCAAAACCCTATTCTAATGATTAAGGCCCCTATCCCCTACATCCTCATAGTAGCCCTTATAGCATCCTTTAAAGAGCCCATAAAAGAACCTTATTCTAGTTCTGAAGGCCGCTGCATTAGAGGGTTCCTCGGGCCGGGGCTCGCGTTTAGGGTTTAGGGGTTTAGACTGTTGGGGTTTAGGGTTTAGGGTTTAGGGGTCTAGGGGTTGAGACTTTTGGGCTTTAGGGTTTAGGGGTCGGTCTAGGGGTTTAGACTGTTGGGGTGTAGGGTTTAGGGTTTAGGGGTCTAGTTAGTCTAGGGGTTTAGACTCTTTTGGGGTTTAGGGTTTAGGGTTTATGGGGTCTAGGGGTTAGGGTTTAGGGTAGGGTGTCACCGCTTTGCTTCAGAGGTGGTCGCGACGAAGCTGAAATCTGCAGACATCGATGCTGTCGCCCAAGAGGCTGCGTCGAAGTGCTCGGCAGAGGCCCCTGAGGGCCGCTACATGCTTGGGCTTAGGGGTTTAGGGTTTAGGGGTTAGGGCTTTGGGGGTTTAGTGTTTTAGGGTCTTAGGGGTTTAGGGTTTAGGGCTTTAGGGCTTTAGGGCTCTAGGGCTTTAGGGTTTAGGGTTTAGGGTTTTGCCTCGCCTTCATCTCAACTGTACAGGGCATCGGGGTCTTGAAACCCCCCAAAACCCCAAAACCCTTCCGATCGCCGCGGACCCAGCTTCGAAGAGAGACCGATTCCGTTCGCCCTGACAGCCACGATGCTTAGGGTTTAGGGTTTAGGGTTTAGGGTTCGGAGTTGGTCCAAGCCTGCGTCAGCACAGCCTCAAAACCCAACCTTATGCTCTGAGCCCGTTTCCCTCTAGCCCAAATCCCCGCAGCCGATTCAACTCGCAGGAGTTTGCTGACTATGCGGGGCGCCTTCGCTTCCTGCTTGCACAGTATGCGTCTCCTTCTCGGTCCGATCTTCTCCTTTCGCCATCATTGAAGCAAGAACAGCCATAGGCGGAACAATATTCTTTCTTGCAAAGTGATCCAGCGGAGGGTGAGTCAATACTTCTACGCGAAGGTTCTGGGGTCCTAGGCAGACCTCGAGCATTTATCTACTGCCAGATCCAATTACGAGCCAAGCCGTGGAGTGGGGTTCTAGGGCAGGTCTGAGCTTTGATCGAGACGGCTTGCTCGTCGGCATCGTCGTAGGAGGCAGGAGGAGTCACAGAAGTGGCTGTCGTCGTCGGAGTGGTGGAGGAGGCGTGCTGCTGTTGCGCGTATACACATTTCAAGTACCACCGCCATCTACCGCTTTGACTTCCATTACCATGGTGAAGACTGCTACTGCTACACCAGTTCCTCTACCGACTCCTGTATTGCTGCCACTTCCCTATGTTCCTTCTCCTCGTGCTGCTTCTGGCACTGAAAGTGTTGCTTTCCTCCTCCTCCTCCTCCCCCCATATCCCGTCCTTCCCCTGGAAGCGGTCTTGAACTGGAGCTTTTTGGAACCTGGATTTGAATTTGGGAAACCTGAGACGCTGCCCCACATTTAACCCTTGATGTAGGGGCCTTAATGATTAGAGTAGGGCTTTGGGGTCCTTATTACAATTATAATGTGATATACCCCAAAACCCGCTTCTAATGATTAAGAGCCCCTATGTTATTCAATATCCTGAACCCGAAACCGAACTGAAGCAGACGCCTTTCCATGTCTTGGCTGCATATCTTCTCAGGTGGATACCTGGCCGAAGTTGAATCCTCGCTGTTCTCAGAAGGACCCTAAACCCTAAACCCTAAACCCTAAACCCTAAACCCTAAACCCCCGTGTTGAAGGGTCTGGGCTTTCGGTCAGCGGTACAAGGTCGTTTAAGGCTTTAAGGAGCCTGATGGTACTTGGAGGTT
Source organism: Symbiodinium sp. CCMP2456 (assembly GCA_905221635.1). NCBI lineage: Eukaryota > Dinophyceae > Suessiales > Symbiodiniaceae > Symbiodinium > Symbiodinium sp. CCMP2456. The sequence continues at coordinate 22,028 of CAJNDV010032368.1, read as the reverse complement.
CACGGGTAGTTATAAGTGGGGTTATAAGTCCCCTAATATGGGTTTTAAGTATAGTTACCCTACTTACAACCCCATTTATAACTACCCATGAACCTTCAAGTACCGATTCAAGTCTTTAAATCCAGGCACCCAAAAGGCACGAATACTGAAGCCGACCCGCTTGCGGCCTCGAAGCCTACGCCGTAAGCTGCCGGCAGGTTTGATGTTTGAAGCAGTATCCCCTTGTAGCCCCTGTATATCTATACTATCATATGGGTAGTTGTCAAAATTATGGTCCCTTTTTGGGGTACCCTAAATAGTAGGTGCCGTATTATAATAAGGACCCAAAAAGGGACCATAATTTCGACAACCACCCATATACCCCCCGAGACCGGCTCTAATTATTGAGGCGCATGTGTTCGCACGAATGCAGGAGGGTTCGGACGTCTCAAGGTGTTGGGACCCTTACGTTTAAACAGTGAGCCTCTAAACCCTGAACTCAGAAGTCTTGAAGCTTGATATAGTGGTCGGATCAGTTAGTCATGCTATTCCATAGGGCTCATGATTATACCTGAAGGATCGTGCAAGCCTCGGCCGGTTTGTACAGGGTAGATCAGCGGGCCACAAGGCCGTGCTGGCGAGGCCGATCTAGTTCCACCCCGACTTCGGATAGACATCACTGCGAGTCGCACTGCTTGCGCCGTGCACTCGCGTCACAGCATGTGTGAGCTATACCTATACGAGAAACGTACCCCAAAACTCTAAGCCCGCTAGTAGAAAATGGCTCTCAAACCTGCCACAAACCCTTTATGCTAAGATCTTGACCCCTAAAGCTCTTAAAGCCCCAAGGTTCAGGGCTTGAGGTTTAGAGCCCTCAGACCCTCATAATATCTTTATGTACATTTATATGTATGCATACATATGATAACCTTTGCGTCGTATGCCTTTGTATATGTGTATGTGTAAGTCTATGTCTATGCCGATGTCTATGTCTATGTCTATGTCTATGTCTATGTCTATGTCTATGTCTATGTCTATGTCTATGTCTATGTCTATGTCTATGTCTATGTCTATGTCTATGTCTATGTCTACGTATATGTATTTGTATATGTATGGGTATAGGTATAAGTATATGTATATGTATGTGTATGTGTATGTGTACGTATGTATATGCATATGCGCATGTGTATGTATCTGTATAATTTCATACGGAGAGCCTTATCAGTCTGTATCAAGCCCTCACAGCCCTAGACATGTGCTTGCGATTCCCAACCCCTAGTAAACCTTGTATCTTGGCCATGGGGTTCTAAGACGGATATGATAAGCGCTAGGATTATGGCCCAGTTATGGCACCATATCACAACCCCGAGACCGCAAATCCTTGTTAAAATGCTTTGCAGGACTCCACACCCTGGGCGCTGCACCATCTGTGGATGAGATGCGAGGAGGGGCCTGTCTTTGGTTAGGGCTTCAGGGTTTTAGGGGTTTGGGGTTTAGGGTTTAGGTCATTCCCCGCCCTGATTTGTGGGGGCGTTGCCTCTGTATCCTAAACCCCGGTACCCTAAACCCTAAACCCTAAACCCTAAACCCCAAACCCTCAAAAACCCGATACCCCTAGGGTTCGGCGTTTGGTTCTCGAGGGTTGTTAAGGCCGGGAAGGTCCACGACCCACCTCTCCCACATTCAGGGTTTAGGGTTTAGGGTTTAGGGTTTAGGGTTTAGGGCTTTTAGCAGTTTAGGGTTTAGGGTTTAGGGTATACCAGGACCCCACCAATGGCCCTTTAATAGAGCCCTTATGGTCTTTCATAGTGGGTATTTGGGGGATAATAGAGGGTAGTTGGGGGGTCTAGGTAGGGTTTAGGGTTTAGGGTTTAGCCTTCAGGGTATAGGGTGTGAAGGTTTGGGTTCTCATTATAAGTTGGCCCTATGTTTGAAAGTATAGCCCTTACTTGGAGGTTCATGAGTAGTTCTAATTGGGGTTATAAGTCGGGTAACTGTGCTTATAACCCGTATTAGGGGACTTATAACGCCACTTATAACTACACATGAACCTCCAGGTTGTTTTTGTCGGGCTATGCGCGGGGCATGAAGAGGACGTTTGAGGGTTTGGGACTCGAATCTAGGCTTGTTGTCGAATGCATCCTTGCTCCGATCGGGTCAATTATGATACGGGAGTTTTCGAAAAGAAGGGCTACCTAATTTTGGATCCTCATAATAAGGATCCTGCTATTTAGGGTACTATATTAGGCTCCCCTATTTTCAGAAAACCCCATATAGATCCCTGACTAATGAACCCGTTTTCTTTCGGGGCTTTAATATTCGGATCTTCATATTTCACACATTTTGGAGCTAAAAGGGGTTTACCATTCAGGGCTCGTCTAGGTTTTGTGGTGTACGTGCTCTTGGTCTAAGAGCTTTGGGCGTGCTTGGAGGTTCATGGGTAGTTATTCGTGTAGGGTATGGGTTATAAGTATAGCTACCCTACTTATAACCCCATGTATAACTACCCATGAACACTAAACCGTAAACCCTAACCCCTTATAGTAACCCTTATAGTAACCCCATTTATAACTACCCATGAACCTCCAAGTAGCGCGTTGAGGCTATCAAACCAAGGACCTAAGGCCATACACCGAATGAAAACCTCAAACCCCCAACCAAAGACAAAAGGTCATAACCCGGACAGAAAACCCTAAACCCCAAGCCAAAGACAACAACACCTTCAACCCCAAATCCCCAAACCCTAACCCCTAAACCCTAAACCCTAAACCCCTAGACCCTAAACCCTAAACCCTAAACCCCTAAATCCCTGAACCCCTAAACCCCCAGACCCAGGCTACCTAACCGCCTGCTTCGAAGAGACGAAGAGCTCCTCGCCCCTCCCGGCTGCGGCCATCGCCCGGGTCTCAGGTTCAGGGCATGACCCTCTCGAGGGTTTCCTTGAAAGGGATCCTTTCTACGATTCCTTTAAGAGTTGCTTAAGTTTAACCCCTAGAGTCTAAGAATTAATAAAAAAAATTACTAAATATATATATATATATATATGGGTTGTAAAAGAGCTTAGCCTTCAGGGCCTGTGGGACACGATTTATTATTTTGGATTTACGGCTTCGGGCCTTTGTGGCGTTTAACGTCGAGAGATGGCCGTAGGGTTGTCGCCCCAAAACCCTATTCAAATTACTGAGGCCCCTAAACTAAACCCTAAACCCTGATAGCAGCCCTTGTAACCCTTGAAGTAGCGCTGTAAAGGAACACTATTTTAATTATTAAGGCCCCCATATTAGGGCCGCAAAGGGAGCTGCAGGGTGGAAGTTTCCAACCGGCGGAGCTCGGCCCCTGATGCCCGGAGGCGCATGGTAATCCGGACCTTGCATTGGGCCTTATACGGTCGTGAAGCCTTACATCTACAACTACAATCCTGTACGTTTAGGATTTAGGGTTTAGGGTTTAGGGCTTAGGGTTGAGGGTTTAGGGTTGAGGGTTGCGGGTTTAGGGTTTAGGGTTTGAGCCTAAACTTCTATCCTCCTAGCCCAAGGATCTCGATAAGCAAGACAGTGCTGCGAAGCAGTGAGTGCTTCGCGATCAAACCCTAAGCCCGAAACCGTTAAACCCTATAATCCCAAGCCCCAAACCGCTAAACCCTATAAGCCTTAAGCCCTACACCCAAAACCCTATAAACCCTATAAGCCCGAAGCCCTATAAACCCTGAACCCTATAAGCCCTATAAGCCCTAAACCCAAGAGCTACGACGTAGTGGCAAGGGTCTGGCGCTCCCAGGAGAAGCTGGCAGAAAGCGCTCCAGACAGCAGCTCGGATGACTTTAGGGTTGAAAAGGTCCTAAACAAGGGTCACATGTTAAGGGATCTATAAAGGGCATAAGGCATAAGGGAATTTTAAGGGTAAACTCGATCTATCAGGGTTGTATCCTAAGGGGTCAATTATAGGACATTACAGGACAAGGAAATGTATGCTTCAGCAATTGCGGGTGCAGCTGTGATTGGTCGTGAAGCTGAGGCGATGTGATCGGTGCCTGTGTGAAGACCGGTACGGACAACGAGACGACATTCGGCCAAAAACTGGTCAGGTCTGACTGCAAGTGCTTTAATCCAATATTGGAGCCTTAATCAACAACCATTTGTGGTTCAAGCACGGGGGCTTCGGGGGGTTAATTCGTTCAAGTCTCTGCATGAAAGCTGAAGCCCCTAAACCCCTAAACCCCTGAACCCCTAAACCCCCTAAACCCTAAACCCTAAACCCTCAACCTGGCACCCCCAAACTTCCGACTCAAAGCCCCAAGACGGCTGGAAGCCTCAAGCACCAAGCCCAGGCACTCTGAAGAGGGGTTCCCTTTGAATGTAGGCCTTTATAATTTGAAAAGGGTTTTGGGGGTTCCTTCTTGTAACTATAGTACAATATAGCCTCAAACCCTATTCTAATTATTAAGGCCCCTATACTAGACTCCCAGAAACCCTTGAAAGCCTAAACCCCCAAAAAGTCTGAAGCCTTGAACCCTACGCACCTGAGCCCCTAAACCTGCGAACCCCAGATCCTTAATCTCTACAAGCCTCCAAAACCCTTAAACCTCTAGACTCTAAATGAGGGAAGAGCAACTTCCGATTTTCGATACATGTTTGAATCATGCTTTTCTGGCACGACGCCACAGTATGAAGGGAAGCACGGTGAATGTTTAGCATGCCTCCTTAAACCAAAGGATTTGGAAATACGGAATTTGGGTGAAGGGTTTAGGGTTTAGGGTTTAAGGTGCTAGAAGACCAAACCCATCGCAGATTCATCATTTCAGATTGAGCCAAGTTTTCTTACCTACGATGCTCAATGCAACCAAGTTGGAACCAAGCCTTATGCAGGCGGAACTTGAGTCTAGTGGTGTATGCCCTCCATCCCTCATCCCTATTCAGGGCGAGGACACCCTGATCCAGCAAACCCCACAGCCTTAGGCAGTAGTACGAGCAGTCAAACTCGTCTGAAGTATGTTGCTTTGGCACTACGGGTCCCTTCTTAGGGTACTTTCCGTGAGAAATCTTGTTATTCTTTCGGAACACCTCTGCTGCCGCAAAACTTCCTTTCCACGCCCATGCACCGTGCTGTGTTGTCCGAGGGTGCGCGAAGCCATCCGAGAAGCCTCAAGGACGGTCTCGCTGGGTTTAGGGCCGAGGGTTTAGGGTTTAGGGTTTAGGGTTTAAGGATTTGGTTCTATTGCGGTTTGCACTCTGTTCATGACCATAGTATCATTCAACTTCCGGAAAATTACTTGACGCAGACTGAGAGTGTGGATACAGTTGATGACACCGCAACCCCCCCGGTATGTAAACTCATGCAGCGGTGATAGAGCCCGGATTACAACCTCGCGTCCTATTGTGGTATCACCCAAAAACGTAAACCCTTACCTCAATACCTACCTGGAAGAAAATGTTATGGAGAATGGTCGTCCAGGTTATACATATATAATTATATATATGTAAACCTTAACCTCATTCTTATTTCCACGCCCTCAGATCTGAACCCCCACTCCCCAAGCCCGTTGCACCCTCCAAACCATAATATAGGGGTATTAATAATCAGAATAGGGTTTGGGGTATAGCATACTATCATTACATTAAGGAACCCCCAAAACCCTATTCTAATTACTAAGGCCCCTACATTAGACATTATGATTTCTAAGCCAGAGACCAAAACCCTTGTCCAAGCAAGGGTACTATCGTTCCGGGTCTAGGATAGCTCTACAAGCCAAAGATTTGTAGGTGGTGTCGGCTCTCTAAGCTTTTATGGGGCTTTGTGACGAGGCGATGTATCGTGCTTTCAAGAAGGACCCAGCAAACGTCTACGTGCAGAATGGAGTCGGGCATTGAAAACGTCCGCATGCTGCGTGCAGACGCCCCGGCAGTGGTTCCACATGTTATGTACTCCTTGCATAGCACATATCATGACGGAATGTGCGAAATGTTCATGATCCTCCTGGACAACGCTGAAGCATTGATGCGTGACTGGGAGGCCAAGATTTCCAATCCAACCGGCCCGGATTGACGACCCGCAGCAGCCTGATAATGCTATTCCTCTGACTATGTCTACTCTATCCCCAAACCCAGCCTATGCCAATCGGAATCCTGAAAGAAACCCTTCCTACTCTCAGTAGAGTGGAGACTCTCAAGCTGTACAACGCCTAATATAGGGGCCTTAATAATTAGAGTAGGGTTTGGGGGGCCCAGTATACGATACTTATATTAAGGAACCGCGCAAAATAGTATAGGTACTTATTTAGGCCCCTGCATTAATTAGGGTTTTGGGGCTGCAGGGTTTGGGGATGTAAGGTACAGGGTGTAGGACTCCAGCCCTAAACCCTAAACCCTTTAGGGTTTAAGGACTCCAAGGTTTAAGGTTCAGGATTCAAGGTTACCGGCCCGGGTTTAGGGTTTAGGGGTTCAAGGGTGTAGGGGTTTAGTGTTTAGGGTTTAGGGTTTAGGGGCTTAGGGGTTTAGGGGTTTAGGGTTTAGGGCTTCAGGGGTGTAGGGGTTTAGGGTTTAGGGCTGCCTACTATAGGGGTCGGAAAAATTAGAAAGAGTGGTTCCGTCTAATCCCCTTATGCAGCTAGTCTGCACCGCTTCCAGATTAATCCCCAAACTCGAAAGCTCAAAGATCTTTAAGGGCTCTTTAAGGAGTTCAAACACAGACAGCAAGCAGCCAAAATCAGAACTACTTCAGACCGCAAGCAGGCAAAACCAGAACTTAAATGCTGTCCGCGCCCCCAAAAAGCCCTCCTGGACAAGGAATTGATACTGAGGAACTCTCAAGCGGTCGGTTTTGGTAGGGTTAAAGAGCCCTAAAACAGACGAAGTCCTTCAGACCCGATTTACCTTTTTTTTGTGGAGGCTGCGTGACCTGCTCAATCAAAATCACGAGGAGCTGCGAGGCCGAATCTCGAAGGGTTTAGGGTTTCGGGCTTTAGGGGTCAAGAGCTTCGGGGTTTGGGGGCTTAGGCCCCTAAACCCTAAACCCTAAACCCTAAACCCTAAGCCTTAGGGTTTAGGGGATTGGTGTTTCGGCTTTAGGGTTAAGGTTTTGGGGAGTGGGGTTCAGGGTGTGGGGTTTAGGGTTTTGGGGCCTGGGTCTCAGAGCGTCACAGGTCACTCTTGCTTCCGGTAAGGTTCAGGGTTCAGGGTTTAGTGTGATTTAGGGCCCAGGGGGGTTGTAGGTTTAAAGTTTGGGGCTCGGCGTGGTTGCGGACTTGTTTGCTGCTGACGGTCTGGATGTCTGTCTGAGCTTGAGGGGTGACTGTTGGTAGCAAGGGAGGCTCGGAGTGCTGCAATCTTTTCGTGCATTTTCTTTGATCTTATAGCTCCTGTACCATACTATCATATCTGAGGCTGCGAGCATGATCGTACCTCATAATCACGGATTGTATCAGATCGTGGGAGAGTGTCGCATGGTCCTATATCGTCGGTTGAAGAAGCAACTACCAACACTATTTTTTAGTTTCAACATCCTGCTATAACATTCCCCAGACCCTGTTCTGCTTATGAAGGCCCCATGGCTAAACCCTAAACCCTAAACCCCCCATATTTGCTATATTGGGGGTTTCCGAAAATAGGGGGCCCTAATATAGTACCCTAAATAATAGGATCCTTATTATAAGGACCCCAAAATAAGGTACCCCTTGTTTTCAGAAACTCCCCTATTCCTGAATCACGGGGCATGGGGGGTTCTCTCTGTATGGCAAGTGAAGGTCGGGGACCTCCGACCTTCGATTTCCTAAACCCTCTAGACCCAATAAGCCCTAAAGCCAGGGTTTAGGGTTTAGGGTTTAGGCCCTGCGAGCCTTGCGAACTCTGTACACCCTATAGAATATCCTATGAATCTAAACGCTGCAAACCAAAAGCCCTATGAGACCTATAAGCCCTGTAAGTCCTAAGCCCGACAAGCCCTACACACCCTGTAAGCCCTCAGAAGCCTAGGCCCTGGCTCTTCACAGCCTATGAGCCTTATGTAGATGCCATATGCCGTACATGAACGCTCACATAATAACCCGAAGATCCTGGGCACATGCGTGACTGGTTCTGGTTGGCATGCAGTTGTCTCGGGATGCTGCGTGGTCTGCTGGTGGTCCGATCGATGTCCGTTCAGTGTGTTGGCTTACCCTATCATAAGAAGTGCTACACGTAGTTCTTACGAGAGCAGGTCTATTATATGCCCGGGGATTGCAGTAGGTTCGTGCCCAGACCTTTCAAGGCGACTTCGCGGACAGTGCCATGCCGGTCCGAGTGTGGGACCCGAACACGAATGTGGCAGGGGCTGCCCTTGCTCGTTGCCGAGCCAATCGTGTGCAGCGAAAGTGGTTGAAATTGCGGCTGGCCAAGATGACGGCACCGAACACGTTGGTTCTCCTCCTGTTTCATGAGGGGGCGTGGCATCATCATAATCGCCTGGGCTAGGAGTGAAGAAAGACTTGCTTTCGACGCCACTTGGTGAAGTACGGCATTCCATACGAGAGTTGCCACATGTTGCAACGGCCCGACGAAGATTACTGGAAATAGTTTCGCGATGTACAACTGGCGCTTTCGGTGGCTTTGAGGCATATGCACCGCCTTGCAAAAGCACCAAGATATCCGACACATCGTTGCGTGCGAGAACAGCGCGTTTTTCTGATGAGTCCACCGCGCAGCGGTTCTTGAGACTGTCAGCTCGACCCCAGACAAAGACTATCGTTGGCTTGGCTACATCAAAGTTCACCCAGCAAATAAGTCACATTAGACCAACAACTTCCAAGAGCTTCCCCAGCAGCCCCGAAAACGGAAGTCCGAAGCTCCGCATCCCAAACCCTAAACCCGAATTCGCAAATACCCGAAGCCTGAACTCCGTCACCCTAAACCCTTAAGCCCAAAGCCACAAAGCCTTAAGCCCGAAAAGCTAAAATCCCCTACCCCAGATCCCAAAAGCCCTGAAGCCCGAAACGTTACATACACCCTCCTGAGCTGCAGGCATGCTCCGCGCCTTGAATGGCGAGTATGCCGCAGTCTCAGTTTGGGGTTGAAGGTTGAAGGCCTAGAGTCTAGAGTTTCAAGTTTTGGAGTCAGTTTGGGGTTTGGGATTCAAGCTACGGTTCAAGGATGTTCAGGGCTTCGCGTGTCAGTTTTGGGGCACAGGGTTTATGATATGAAAGCGCGATGCGTCTGCCCGGACAGCACCAATTAATGATTTTTACAGCCGTGGCAAAAATCATTTGCGAAACCCCGGGCCTCCAATTACAACCCTGGAGAAACTCGCCAGCCTTCTCATGCAGGCTTTCCCTGGATTTTGTGAATCTCTCTCCCACGAGGTTCGGTTCGATAGAGCCAAAATGTTTCAGCGGCCAATGATTTTTACAGCCATGGGAGAAATCATTCATGAGGTTTTCAGGCAAGGTGTAAATAGTGGAAAACAACACCGCAGGCCCGTGCTGGCTGTCGAGTTAGAGATTTTTCGTTTCTTGCCGTCCCCCATGCATACCAACACTTGCCAATGAAATTTCCCGACCTGTTAAAAATCATTGAGGCTTTTTCAGCAAACTTGCGATCCGCCTGGCTTCCTTTTGTGCGAATCTTTGTTGCGCTGGGTTCCGTTCTCGTTCGCGTTCGGTTCCATTCCGTTCCCGGGGTTGTGCGAGCACCGCCACGCCCTGTTTGTGGTCTAGGACTTAGCGTGTTGGATATGGAGATCACGATCCACAAGGTGGCGATTTCAGCACACCCGTTCGTTTTTAGGGCCACGCAGCGGTGGCGTCAGGATTGGGGTTGCGAGTTCCTCAGCATCGTGCCTTAACATCCGAGCACGAGCAAGTGTGCACCGCTATGAGAAGCTGCATTTTCAGGGTTGTCATTTTGCAGATTCAGGATCTCGGCTGAAGCTTAGGCTGTTGTTATGGAAGTGTATCCGAAGCCAAACGAACTTCAGGTGGTTTGTTTATCAAGACCCTTCCTTCCGGAAGACAAAATGCAATCGGGGTACTGTATGGATTCGCTAAGGCCACGGATCCTGAAATCCTCCGACCAGTCAATGCAGCTGCTTAAATCATTGGAGAAGGCGTAACTTGTTCGGACAGGAGGTATACAATTATACAAGTGTGTAGAATGGCAGTGGTTTCAAGCAGCCCTGATTACAAAGCCTAGTAAGGAAGCACATATGAAAAGTCGCCAGTGGAGACATCCCTCAGATGATAAGCGAAGATGTTCGCAAAAGAGTGTTCCAGTTATGGCTTAATGTTTAGTTACACCCTGGCGCGTTTTGTAAAGTAGATTTAAGATTTGGGGTCGAGGGTCAGCTTAAGCTTTTAAGATACAGATATGAAACTGAACCCAACCTCCCCCAAACCTTAAGCCTACACCCTGAATCCCTCCAGTTTTAGCCTGAACTCCATATACCCTTGTCATGGAAAGGTCCCCCCGGCGCCGGGTGGCGATGTCATCCGCGATGGCGCCTCGGTGCTCCCCACGGGCAGGCGCACGTGAGTGAGATTTGGGATTGTGGGTTTCACGCTTTGTGTGGTGATTTAGAAGAGTCAGGGTCTCTTGTTGGTGGATCCTTCTTCTCAGGATCCTGCTATCTAGCAGCTGCAGTAATGGCGTTTATACTCCGAGACCCCCACCTTGAAGTATGCAAGCAAGACTTAGGAATGACGAGAACTACGAATTTGGCTGCCGCTGGGGGTACACCAAACTACATTCCCAGACCTTTCGACTTCGATTTGTTTCCGAGCAGTTTCTATTGATGAGCTTCTTCGTCGGGGATTTCGCGTGTTTCCGAAAATTTCGGTCTGGTAGCTACGAGGCTTCATACAGGTAGTACGGCATTAATCCCTAAACCCTAAACCCTAAGTTAGTAGATTTGAGGGGTTAGGCGTTTAGGTTTTACATTCCGAGCTTGAAGCCCCGTTCTCCGCGCTTTGTTTCAGCAGTCGATTTTTTGCGAATACGTACTATAGGGTTTCACGGTTCAGGGTTTAGGGTTTAGAATATTATTCCTTATGGTTTCGTTTTATAACTGTACTATAAGGTACCCCAAACCCCATTCAACAATATAGGGGCCTTAATCATTACCGATATTATTCCTCATGGTTCCCATTATAACTATACTATAGGGTACCCCAAAACCCCATTCAATAATGTAGGGGCCTTAAAAAATTGCAAGTATCACTGTTTAGGGTTCCTGATTATAACTATAGAATAATATACCCCCAAAACACTCTTCTAATTGTTAAGGCTCCTACATTACATACACTGGCACTTTAACATTCAGCCCTCAAAGGTGCGAAGCATCCGACCTATATGAACCACCCATTGCCCACTACCATCGCACTTCAGGCTTGACGGCTTTCTATGTTCAGCAGCATTGTCGCAGTTGTATATCTATTTATCTATCTATCTATCTACCTATCTATCTATCTATCGATCTATCTATCTATCTATCTATCTATCTATCTATCTATCTCTATGTATGTATATGTATATGTATATGTATATGTATATGTATATGTATATATATATATATATACATATATATATATATGCATGCATGTCATTTTTGTCGCGGCGAGTCGAAGAGCACCCTCTCCGCTTTCATGCGCCCCTCTGCATCATTCTGCGGAGACCAGGCTTTCCGAACCCAGAGTTATCCCTGAACCCCGGAACCTCCTAAACTTCAATCCCTAAGCGATTAAGCGCTACACCCTAAAACCCAAAGTTCGAAGTTAAAACGTGCCAGGAATATCCATGCCCTGGACCCCTATCGAGTGCCGAGCCGGGCCCTTGATGGTTTCTTTGTGAGGCAAAGTAATGTAGGGGCCTTGCTAATTAGAATAGGGTTTTGGGGGTTTCTGTTAAAGGGTCCCTCAAAAGGGATGCTATTAAGGGTTCTATAATGTAGGGGCCTTTAATGATTAGAATAGTTTATTTTTGGTATATTATATTATAATTCTAGTAAGGAGCCCCCAATATAGGATAGGTAGTTGTTTAACCCCCATTATGGGTTACGACCTTGGAGGGGTTGTGTGGGGTTTGGGAAAGAAGGGCCCTGCAACTGATGCCGAAGCTGATATTTCAGGGCATTTCGGGGTTGGTGCGTGTTAGGGTGTTACTGCTTCAGCGCTTGAGGGTTTCAGGGTTCGAGGTTTGGGGTTGAGAAGCTTCAGAATGTCTAACATGCCACTCACCCGGCTCGGAATGCTTCAAACTTCTACAAGAAACTTGGTTCGAGCACGTACACCACTGCCTCTGCCAGAGGCCCTCTGGTATGCAGCGACACACCGTGGCGAACGGGTGGTCGCCAGAAGCAGCTGCTAGCAGACATGGGCTTCAGATCCCGGACTCTGCCTGGGAAAAATGACAATGGAGATTTTGAGCAAGATTTGCAGGATATGACATCGGGGCAAGATAGCATATGGCTAGGGCCTCTTCGAAACATTCACTGCCGCGATCCCCAGAACTTCGTGGCGGTTTGTTTCTCACGGTATCGTCTCGCCGACTCTCACATCGCTTCGGATGTGCATCCGGAGGCCAGACCATGGATTGGAAGCGACGCCCCTAAATTGAGGGCACACCAGCGTGCTCAGAATCATCAGAAACACAGGGATCAAGTCTAACATCTTGTTCATCATGCCATATTCATCATCATCATCACCATCATTACCATCATTATTATCATCACCATCACCATCATCATCGTCATCACCATCACCATCACCATCATCATCATCATCACCATCATCACCATCATCATCGCCGTCGTGATCTGCACCAGCATTAACAGTGTTAAAATTAACAGCATTAACAGCATTAACATCAACATCATAATCAGCATCAGCGTCAGCGTCGTCATCATTTTTGTCATCATCGTCATCGTCATCCTCATCCTCATCGTCATCCTCATCCTCCTCATCCTGCTCATCATCATCATCATCATCCTCATCGCCCTCATCATCCTCATCATCATCATCATCATCAACAACACCACCGCCACCACCACCATCATCATCATCAATACCATCACCATCATCATCATCATCATCATCATCATCATCATATTCACCATGTTCATCATCTTCTGCATCTTCATCTTCATCTTCATCTTCATCTTCATCTTCATCTTCATCTTCATCTTCATCATCATCTTCATCTTCTTCATCAGCATCAGCATCAGCATCAGCATCAGCATCAGAATCAGCATCAGCATCAGCATCATCGTCATTATCATCATCAGTAGCAGCACAGCAGCATGCAGCATCGCTATCGTCATGATGGCCGTGACAAGAACTAATTATTCTTCGTCACACACAGAGAACAATCCCGTAGAATTTTTCGGTGGGAACTTCACGAGCGAGCATTTGGTTAGGTTTGAAATCCTCAACCCCCACGAGAATCGTTGCGAGAACAAGACCTGCAAAACCTAAGCCCAAAGCCACCGAGCCCCAACCCCAAACCCTAAACCCGAGGCCCCATTCTTGCGAACCCGAAAGGCGTGGCCTAGGATGCACTGCCGACTGCCCCTGCCTCCCAAGCACACGGGAGGGTTTGTGCAGTTTCCTCAAGTTCTACTTTCTGTATTCACGCACTGGTGTACTCCACTTGGAGGTTCATGGGTAGTTATAAGTGGGGTTATAAGTCCCCTAATATGGGTGATAAGTACAGCTACCCCACTTATAACCCGATTTATCACGACCTATGAACCTCCAAGTAGACCCTCGACCATGGCAGTTTGGGTGCAGTTCTGGAGTTGATAAAATACGCCTTCAGCTCCAGACAGTAAGTCTGGCAGCCCGTCACCTTTGACGACTGAACCGCTTGAAGGCGCCACCGCCTTGGCGCGTGGGCTGCAGGTGCAGTGCTTGCGATCTGGGGCATGTTCAAGCCGGGGGTATTGTCGGGTTTCTTTGAAGTCACGGGGTCTCGTGCTGCCACCACCACTACCAGTGCCACTACCGCTACCACTACCACTACGACGACGACGACGACGACTACTACTACTACTCTACTACTACTACCAACTACTGCTACTACTACTGCTACTTCTACTGCTACTACCACTACCACGACCACTACTGCTGCCACTACGGCGGCCACTGTCAATGCCACTGCTATAATACAACAACAGTGATGGCGAAGAAGAGAACAACAACAACAACAACAACCACCACCACCACCACAACAACAACCACCACCACCACNNCTGCCACTGCCACTGCTACTTCCACTACCCCTACCGCCACCTCTGCTGCAGCCGATGCTGCTGCTACTACAACTGCCACCACGCCCGCACCACCGCTACCAGCACTACAAACTAACACTTCGATTTAAGCGGCAAGAACGACAGGATACGTAGAGTCCTGCAGCCCTAAACCCTCCAGTCGAAGAGTCCCCAAAATCGCAAAACATCCCCGAGGCCACATTGAAGACGACACCCTAAAGCCGCGTGCTCCAAAATTCGTAAAGATCCGACAGCCCTAAAACCTAAACCCTAAA
>CAJNDV010032367.1:17383-41488 GCA_905221635.1 Symbiodinium sp. CCMP2456 | reverse complement strand
TTCTGCGTTCTTACCAAGTGCAGCAGCAACAGGGGAGGCCCTTCTGGTGGACACGTTTTCCAAGGGTTTTCGGTCTCGAAAATGAGCCCGTCAAATCGGCCAAAAACTGAACGTCGAAACAAAGCGCAGGAGAAGACGCTTTTCGGAAAAAGTTGCGGGAAGAGACCAGCAGCCACCGCAAGCCCACTTCAAACCCACCAAAACCCGCCAAGACCCAGTTCACCAGCCACAGGGCAGGGCGTGTTGGCAGCTCTAACCCGGACTGGAGGCCGGACTCGGAGCCTTCCACTGCAACACACGCAAGCAATTTGCTGATGATCAACCAGCCACGTCTTCAGTTATGGTCGTGCCTGTGGGATATGTCTGTAGAAAGTCTGGGCCCAAGATGCACATGTGGAAGCTTTTTGCTTGAGGAACTGGGGAAAACCGTGCCTGCAACTGGGAAAGAATGGAAAGAGGTCACGTGATAGAGGGATGGAATCTGTGACACGTTAATCTAGGCATCTAGGCCGCAGGGTCCTCCCCTGGGTACTTATTCTGTTTGCCTTCCGTTTGCAGGTGTGCTTGACGTTCCTTCACATAGCCATGCGGCCTTTTCATTCACAGGGGATGTAGCTTTACCCCACTCGCGTTGCAACCCTTGGCATGCCTCCGGCAAGTGACACCCTCAGTGCTTTGTGTTTCTCGTGTGCTACAGCACCCAAAGACAAAGCCGTTGTTGCAAGTGTTTGAACTCTATGCTACGCTCACCGGGGTCAGGGAGGGTCCTCAACCGTCATGATCTTGTTTTCTGTTCTGAAGCTCTAACCCCAAACTGTGAGCCGTAAAGCTCTCCGCCCAAAAGCGACACCATACGCCATAGACGCTTCGATCGACAAATCTTGCTTCTGCAGTCCGCATCGGGCGTGGCCAAGAGAGAAGTGCCTGCAGCAGTGGTTTTGCCCAAATATCGTGGATGTAGAGGAGGGTTGATTCCTTTGCAGTCAAGCTGAGCTGGGCATGAACATGATTCGCAGATACAGGTCGTATGTTGCCGGTGCACGCAGTGCCGTAGCAGCCAAACACATCGGTCGTAGAAGTGGATGGAATGGCAAACGTACGGTAAATCTCGGAAGCCCGTTGCCAAGATGCATTTGCGCCTTGGAGCCAGGATGTTTACAAATCTCAGCTAAAGGGGGCTCTGCTTGCGGGAACTGTGTTGATCCGTGTGTTTGTTGGCTTTCGCTGGGCCACGTTCCACATACACATGTATCTGAGGTGGCAGATGATCAGATGAGCGAGTTTGGATTGGTGCAACATGTCTTGTCCAGTAGACTGGGCAGGAAAGCCTCCAAAGCATGGCAGAGGTCCTCATTGGCTTTCCGGGCTCGGGAGTAGTGACCAGGCATGAGCTGGGTCTTGGCTCTAAAAAGCTTCCTAAAGCCTAGATTCGTGTCTGCGTAATATCCCAATACCCAGTGCCCACTCGGTACTGTACTTTGCTTTGCTCCGCCCTCAATGCGCCACATGCACTGGTTGCAAGCGGAGTTCATGTCCCACTTGTCACGATGCTCCGTTGGTGGCACTTGGATAACCCAAACCTTGTCCCGATGTCATCTGCTACAGTGACTGCAAGTTTACGATCGTGAATGCTCTGCGGCATGTTCTGCAAGTTGTGAGCCTTCTGCTCCCAGCCAGCAAAGGCAACGGACGGAAGCGGGCATTCATTCATCTCTCGCTGCAGCTGTGTCAAGCTTGCCGGAATTCTACCAAATTGTGGATCCCGCTTTAGCCGGGTGCTTCTTGTTGTAAACGAGATACCCGGTAGAAGGATAGCATTATGCCAAAGTGGTTTTTCAAAAGGAGACATTGTCTGAGAGCTCCCATATCGGCATTGCTCTCCAAAGCTTGGCAGCTCAAATCTGCGACATGCCGCATCTCCGCCCAAGTGGAGCGGCTACCGACATCCTTCCCTAAAGCCCTAAACCCTAAACCCCTTGCTTCTGGACGTGAGTGCAAGGCACCGCTAGAAATCAGGTCGATGAACGCTTTCCGCACTACGGCAACGAGTTGAGGGGCACTTGGGCTCTGGCCGCTCTTCACACGAACCTCAGCTCAGGCATCTAAGCATGTAGGTACAGTCCACGCCTCCCTGCAAAATTGCCGCAGTAGCCCAGGAGAGTTGCTCCGCAGATGACCCTGGTTAGGGCTTTTAGGCGACATGAAAAACCAGGCTCCAACCAGCTGAATCATCGGAATCTCTTCCCGCGTCGCAGAGGCCATCCTTGTCTCAGGATGTCTGAAACTGAGTTCCAAAGCCTATATCGCTGAAGCCGACACATCTACTGGAGCCCCCTCAAGGTAGAGTTCCGGGTCCAATAGAACTTGATCGATGCAGAGGCAGCACCTTGGCGAAGACACACTCTGTCAGGGCGTGTGACCACATTGGCTGCTTTGCAACTCCGGGCACGCATTGCAGAAGTGAAGGATGCCCAACAATCGAAACTGCAGGCTCAGGCGGTTCAGCCTCCGCAAGTGGTCTCAATTATCAGAAACTTCGACTGACAACGAAACTTCGACTGACAACCAGCGTTCCCGTTTGCCAGAAATGCTTTAGATTAACCGGTGGTTTGTTTAAGGAGGGGTTTCTGTCCCAGTCAGGGTGGTCTCCAAGACCTTTACGCNNGTTTTAGCTGCAGCGGAGTTCTTCGGCACGGTTCCGACGGTTTGGAACGGTTCCTGCCTGTTTGGCGGTGTTGCTGACAATGGTTCCGGAGATTTCGAAAATAGTTCCTGAGAGTTTGAAAATGGTTCCACAGCCCCTCATGGCAGTCACAGGCAAACAGACCACCAGTAGCTCCAGGAAATGCTGCGCCTGCATTCGCAGAGTCTTGAGGACTTGAGGCTGCCCAGGTGCAAGATTTGCGGCCATTCTTCAGTCTAAGCTGAGCTGGTGCTGTCAGTCTACACAAAGCATCCTCAGGTTCTTGCAAGAACTTCTCAGACATTCGAGTGGCAGCCAGCTAATTTGCAGGGCGCGAAGCATCACAGGCGCGCGTTGGTTTCGGCGGCAGTGCGGCACTCCAACCTGGAGGACGCAGGCATTCAAGAACGCCTTGTGAATCCGTAGAACAGGCCTAAACCCTAAAGCGTAAACCCGAAACCCTAAACGCTAAACCCAAAACTCAGCCTGAGATGGCCTTTGAACGCCCACTCGTTTCAGACAAGGAGGCCATGAGAAGTTGTAGCTCCGGATTGGGACAGCACTCGCAACTTGCCCATAGTGGAAGGACTACATCGGAATATGCATTACCGATTCAGTTTGGCAAGCGCTCATGCACAGCACCTCCGGCAAACCATCTGTTGAATTTAGCATTGTTGCAACAACAGCCAGCGATGGCGAATTGCACAGGCTCGGAACCCCCCGTGGAATGCCGTTACCTTTCGGACGAAATGGGCTGCCACAAACCCTTCAACCTGGACAACATAGCATCACAGAGTTGCAACCTGTCCATGCTTCTGCTTGTGTAGAGATTCTGCGGCATATGGACGGCAGGACGGCTGAAGCTGGTGTAGACGGCTTTAACACGATCACTGCATGTATCAAAGCTACTTCGTCACGGCTGCACGACTAGCCAGGCGGACTGCAAATGCACATGCTGGAGACAGGCTCTACATGCTCATGCCGTGGGTGCATTCGCTGAAGGGGCTGTTGCACATGAGGGCGAACAGCTGTTGGCCGAGCTGTTACTGTTTCAGACGCACTGTCAGCAATGGGACTTACCACGACTATATACAGCAGCGTAAGCGGAGTTAGTTTGCTTGTCTGAGCTTGATGAAGAAAATCATGTTGTAGCTGGACAATTGCTCTTTTGTTCTTTGATCAGAGTCTTTCTGCAATTCATGTTCAGGTGTACTTCACCAAAATGGTTAAAGCCCTGAGAACATCCAAACATAGCTCAGCACGGCCAATCATGTTGAATTCTGATGGTGACTGAGAACATAGTGACGATCAACGCTTTGCTTCAGTAGTCAAGCCATTCCCATCCCTCGCAAAATGACACCACCTAGGTGTTTAGGGCCTGAGCTTCTGCCTAAGACTGGGTGTTTGATGAAGCTGCCTCCCGGCCTGCGGAGACTGGCGGCAAGCCTGCACTTGCGAAGACCAAGCTTTGCTTGCCAAACTGTGGAGTCTACCATGGACTCCCCTTAGGGCCCCTGGTAATCTGAATCTTTTCAGGAGCCCGATGCTACTCCTGCAGACTGTCCCGTACAATCAGGCCATTCTGTGGTGTGAGGGTATCATTGGCAACACAGGCCTCACTGTATACCTGCCAGCCAGTTGCCCCCGGCGAGATGCCTCTCGAGGGGCCCGTTTGCAAAGGGGGCACGTGTGGATCTCCACGAACGGCACGAGCTCAAGTCACACTGTGGAAGTGGACTGCACGGTCTAGATTGAGGCAAGCATGACCAACTGCATCTCCCGGTACCTAATAGCTCGCTGGCACAAGGCCGAAGACACAGCCGTCTCAGTCTAGCGATAGAAACCCTAAACCCTAAACCCAAAACCCCTAACCGATAGCCTCCGCCGGTCTTTTATGCTGCAATGGCAGTCAAGCTCCAGGGCTGAAAAGGGGGCAAGGACCTGGGTAGTTCCCTAAATTAGGGTCCCTTTTTTGAGCTCCTTTTTGTAAGGGTGCCGTATTTTGGGGACCTAAAATGGGACCCTGGTTTGGAGAAGTACCCACATACGCTGCGCTCTGCCGCCCCCTTCAAGGTTTGGCCGGAATGCTAGCGGCACTTTGCGGTTTAGTGGTGGTGGAGGTTCGTCCAATAGCCCAGGCCCTGCTATGGATGCAGAGCGGACACATGGTGTTGGACGAGACAACCGAAGCCCCTTTGCAGAGGAAGCATTGCGGAGATCACAGCAGCTGGGCATGCGTGCGACGGATACATCTGGCATGTTCCTTCCAGCATCGGTGCTTCTTCGGAGGGTAGCATTCCAGGCAGTGTCATGAGTAAGCGTGATTGGCCCTGCCTGGACATCCTGTCCACAGACAACGTGTTTTGTGCTTTGCACCCGATAGCATTGCCAGTGCTGCCCAAGTTGCTAGAACCGTGCACAAGGCGGCAAGCAGGGGTTACTTGCTTTGGAAGTCTGCCAGCCGCAATGCCCCTACCTAGGAGGCAACAATGCAATCAGGGCACTTTCATGGCGGTGCTCGCAGTTCAGGATTTGGCAGGACTCGATGCCATTTTGACTTGCATGCACATCACAATCTTGTTTGGTTGATTTTTCGGTGGCCATTTGGTGCTGCTTGATGTCCTAAGTGCTGCTCGAATTGGTAAGCTGCATGTGCAGCCATGCAGCATGGACATAGATAGTGGCCCTCGCAGCTACTGCCGACCTTTTGCCAACTCATGCCGACTCCCAGATTCACGTGCGAGGATTGAGGGGCTTGGCTCGCCAGTCCCAAAGGCACCAGCAGGTGCAGCGTGTGTGCAAGTAGACGATACCCCAGTCATAATCCTAATCCTTAAACCCTAAAGCCCTAAGCCCGATCAGTCCCGTGTTTTGAACCTCCAGTTGCAACCCCGATGGGCGAGACAGGATCACTGGCCTTGGCTTGGGATTTAGGCTTTAAGGGTTAAGGGTTTAGGGTAGCTCTCTCTGCCACAGAATCGAAGAAACAGCACACTGTGGCTCGCAACATTATTTTTCCCGGGGCTGATTGTGCACCCCTGTGCTCAGAGCAGGATCGGCTGTATGGTCCTAAAGACAGCGGTGCTCACGGTCGCCCTCAGGTGCACTTGCTGTGCCAGCAAGGCCTTCCGACACCGGATGCTGCATCTATGCAAGATGCTTACACAATAGACATTGACTGAGACCTGCTCAGTAAAGGTCTGTGCGGTGGCACACTGCTTTTGATGCCAAGACATGCCAGGACACTCGGCAATCAGTGCGCTCCAAGAGTTGTTCGGCTGGCTGTCGGAAGACCAAAGTTCCCCGTGCGTCCTGTTACCACTGCCGGTCGCAAGCAGAATCTCTAGATTGCCTGCTCCCCCGAACATTCCAGCTCTCCGTCATCTGCGGAGACCGCGCAGGCAACATGCTTTGGCGCAGAACAGGGCGGATACCACCGACGTGGCTGCTTGCCTTCGGGGGGTACAGCTGTGCCGCATGTGCTGCCTACTGTCTGACTTCGCTACGAGCCCAGGTCAGCCGAGTGCTTTGGATGTGGCTTCCTGAGGCCCAACAATGCACCGGGCTCTCCGGCAGCCCACAAGAAGTACCATTTTGGGAGCTTCCAACCATCGAGGGCCTTGGGGCGAAACGGACGCCCCGAAGACATCATCGGATTCCAAATATCAGGGAACCATTAAACCCAAAGAGCCCCATGTTGCAAAGCAAGCATATATCACGACAGCTTACCGCAAGTCCAGCGTAAGTTGCACAGACTGACGGGAAGCACTGTTCTGTCGCATTCTTTGTATGAGCCCCTCTAAAATAGAAGGAACGGTTGCCATCTTGGTCGAGCTAGACACAAGACGACGTCACGACCCTAAACCCTAAACCCTAAACAGGGAGGTCCAGTCATGACACGGGCCGCAAGGAACTCCGAAGTGAAGACCATGTCTTGTAACGGCCTCTGGTCGCCTTGCCAGGGACCTACTGCCAGATATGTATCCCTGACTCCTAAATCCCCCAAACCCCAAACTTTCTGCGGGGAAAAAGTCCGAACAACGAACCCGGAACCCTAAAACCAGGCTGTGACCTGAAAGCCTGCAGATGCCCGTGGAGGGGGCAGTGCCTGGACTCCCAGTGTGCAGGAATGCAGGTGTGTGACCTTCCCGACCTCGAGCACTGGAATGCTTGGGGGGTTCACAACTGGGTTTAGGGTTAGGAACCCTAAACCCTAAACCCTAAACCGTTAAGCAGAGGATTGCTGTGGGGAGGCTCCATGCAGTCGACACTTGGTCCGGTGTTCCCAGCCCAAAAAGCCGTATACCGCATACGGTACTCTAACTAAGCCTATAAGCCCTAAAGTTGTGGTCAACCTGGCTGCGAGCCCCTGGTTGCACGTCTCAGCTCCGTGCCAAGGAGGCTTTGCAACGAGAACTGGCCAGGATATGTCCGACGACATGTCCTGATGTCTACACTTAGTATTCCGCAACCGGTCATCCCTGGGCCCGACTAGAAAAGTTGCGAGGGCACCGAAAGCCTAGAGTTTGGAAGCTGGTACCCCCATGAGCTGGCGCTTCTGCCCGCTTCTGCCGGATTAGAGACTCCACAGTTTCGAAGCTGTGCGGAGTGTCACGTATTCTTTGTGATAGGGTTTAGGGTTTAGGGTTTAGGGTTTAGGGTTTAGGGTGGGTGCATGGAAGCCTTGGATGCGGCGGTTTCATTGCTCGGGTTCTTTCCCAAGCTTGTTTCGGTGGCAGCGAGATTTAGCCGGGTAGCATCGGATTCGGACTGTGCTATCCTCTCCCCCGACCCAGCGTAGCAGCGTCCCGTTTGGGGAAGCCAACCTCGGAATTGATGGAATCGATTGCGGCACGGAGCCCCAAAAGGGACTAAACCCTAAACCCTAAACCCTAAACCTTAAACCCTAAACCCTAAACCCAAAAGGGATAACCAGGGCACGCCCCTCACCTCGAGGCTCTGTTTTCAGAGGTTTTCGTCCCAAAGGATGCTCGGAGCACGAAGGTCACAAAGGCTGCGAGTGCCGGTTGCAATCCCATCGTTGAGGGGCTCCGATGAAGCCATTGTCCTGTCCTGTTTGGCGCCATGGTGTATGGCGCACAGACTGGCGCCAGAATCAACCCTAAAGGCTAAACCCTAAACTCTAAACCCTAACCCTCAGCCCACCTTCATTTTGCTAATTGGCAGCTTTCGCTGATGACCTGTGAGGGCCTGAAGGCGCGCTTCTCAGCTCCGGAGCTCTGCCTCAGAGGCTTTGGGCAGAGAGTTGGCAACAGGGGAGCTTGCAATAACGACGACAGCGAACATGTTTGGTTAAGATCTGGTGCGATATTCCATGATCCGTGGTACATGGAGTCTGTTCTGCAGCACCGCCTGCATGCGAGACTTCTTTCCCATTAGTGGCCCGCAGGTCAGCAGAAAGCACACTTTGAAGCTTCGTAGGGCCCGCAGGTTCAGGGAGAGCTTCGCAGAAGGTGCCCATTGAAAAGCATGGTATCTTGCAGACACATCCAATCCGAGTCCAGCAGGGACTCTGAATCCGATCTGGGGGTTTCCATAGTGCCATCAGTGCAGGGCTTCTGCTTAGGTATCCCCATGTTCGCCATGAGAAAGTCTACAGGATTTGCGAGCCTTGGAAACTTCCGTGTCCTGCAAATCGGCAACTGGTCCGTGATTCCTCCCCTGCGTCAAGCCTTGAGTCTTGAGGGCTGCAAGCTACGGCCTCGAGTAGGCATACACCCCCTCAAACCCTAAACCCTACAGCCCTAAAGCCCTAAACCCTCGAAGCCCCAAGCTGCTCGAGGCTGCCGTTGGCCTTGACTTTGCCCTCTTCCAAGTGTAGCATCTGCCACTTGCAGTCAGGACCTTGTCTTCCAACCGCCAAGATTACAATCTTACCCCTAAACCCTAAGCCCTAAACCTTAAACCCTAAGCCCTCACGACTGCGTTTTAGGGGTGTTGAGGCTTGACTGCGTGTCGAGCTGGAGGAAAAGCTTGAGCGTGCAGGTGTCCGGGTCCGAGCTCCGTTCATCACCCACTGGCAGGCTGCACTGATCTCAAGAGCTCTTTGACGTTAAAGACGCTCTTGGCACAGTGACGTGAGACGGGGCCATCGGCAGAATGCGCCAAGAGCATCCCCTCAACTTGCGACGGAAGGCCATGGTCTTTCCGGGTCGGTACCCACGAGGCTATCGACCAAATTGCACAGCGGTCGCGCCCCAGCTACTTTCGGAGGAATACACCCTAACCGCAGCCCGTCGGCTGTCACCACTCGAGCAGCGAAGTCGTTGCCCAGGATCTTGAAAGCCTCGTCTTTGAGGTTTCAGGGTTTGCGGACTCGGTCCCAGTATCATTGAAGCAAAGGGGGGCAGGGTTTAGGGCATACAGAAGCATCGTACCACTAAAATTGGGATCTCCCCCAGTTACTGTACAGGGTTGGCCCTGTGTGTGGCCCGTGCTGCTACAGTCTAGACCCCCACTGGCATGTGCGTTATTTCTTGCGCCACAGAGAATTGCCCCTTCGTCTTGTTGCAGACGGATGAGATTCAATATCTTCCCTTTGTAGTCATCTTGAAACTCCTACATGGAGAAATTCACAGCAAGGAGAAGTCGTCACGACGCACCGTCTTCAAGCGCCTGATGGGATGCGGGATGCCCTCAGCTTGCGGGATCCCTGACTCCAGGTACACAGGTGCCGCATTGTAACATGCTGCATCTCCTTAGGGTGATGCGAAATGGCTACCACTGCTATTGAGGGCAGCACAAAACTAAGCGCTGACAAAAATGAAATGTGGGCATCGAGGAAGGGACTCAGCAAGTGAAAATGTCTCACGGGTCTTCCCGCCCGGTGAACTGCACAGGACGTGACGAGGAAGCCTGTCATTCTCCACCTGCATGTGCAGAGGCTCAGGACTTCCACCACAATGCGGATGGTGCTTCAAGCCATGGGCTGAAGCGTGGAAACTCCAGCAACAGCGTGAGACCAAGACTCGGCAGGAGAAGGGCAGGGAAGAAGAGGCCGGGATCACGAAATCCAGACGGCATCAACCGGACGCTGAGATATGGCCTGAGGGCGCCCAGGAGCATCACCTAGGTCTCCATAAGGCTCAACTGCAGGTTCAGCTTCGCTCCTCGGCTGCACATGCTACTGACTTCTGTAAGCAGACAGTCCCGCGGCTTGTGACCATCATTTGGGCTGCCGCTTTCTGTCCAACGCTGGGTGCAGCCGTGCATCCAAGATCGGTGTGTGACATATGTCCAATGCAGGAGGAATTAGACACGCCAGATTTCCTTCAGGCTACCAGGGATAGATCTCTAAGCAGTCCCTTAGAGACTAACAATGGCGCTGTCGCAGACACATGGCTGCATGCTTGTGTCGTTTTTCTCAAGCCTCAATTGTCTGCGAGAAAGCAGGATACGTTCCAGCAGTCCTAAATAGCTGCTGGCTGTGTCGGCAAAGCACCGTTCTCCCGAAGTATCCCTCCCCCCTCAGCCCCATCGCCTATGCCATCTTCAGACTCGAAAAAGAGATTGTGCGAGAGCACAAGCATGTCAAGTTGGTGTACACCAGGTCTTGCGGGAAAAGGTCTACCTGTAAAACCTGAGACTAGCTGGCAGCACAGACGTCAGCTGTTTAGAGGTGGCGAGGGCAGCCCCAGTCAAACGCTTCTCAAGGTCACTAAGCACGGCCAGCTGTTCAACCTCAACGTGCTTTAGGATGTTGTTTTGCTGGCCAAGGCTAGGGAATCTTGTGCCCTAAACCCTAAACCCTTCTAGTTTTCAAAAGTTCTCTTTCCGGGTCATTGTCAGTACTTGGCTTCCGGTCCTTTGCGGACACCCTCGGGTCTTCGCTTCCGTTCTTTCTTCCTGACGGCCCAGACGGAAAGCTAGGGTTTAGGGTTTTGGTTCCAGCATGCAAGGCCGTGTCTGCGTGGAGGGAATCCCCTTCAGATTAGCCTGCAAGAACTGGGTCTAAGACTCGACTCATCTCAAACCCGGCGCTGGTTCTGTGCCAGAAGCCGGCAAAACCTGTGTGTTGACGCATCCCTGTTGCAGGACCGCCGTGCGATCCACACATAAAGTTCCTGATTCCACAGAAAAGGTTGTTGGTTGACCCTGAACCCTAAAGCTCTAGACTTGGCATGGTCCCTTCCGAAGCCCTAATATACAGCATGCCACTCTCGAGGCTGGTATTGAACAGCAACCGATTGTGAACCGACATGTCTTGAATCGGAAAGCGGCCAGAGAAGCCTTGTATGTTCATTCGACGGTGCCGTGGGACCTCGCTTGTGCGACGAGGGTGCAAAAAAGAAGAGTCTTAAGACATGGTGGTGTTCAAGGTTCATGCAAAGGCAAAGTCATCCACTGCTCATACTCAGAGAAAAAGCATGCTAGTAGTCGGCCAACGGGACTCTTCTTGTTTTTTTATGTCTCAGTGCGCAGTCCTTGTCCAGAAAAACTGTAGCAAAGAGTGGACTCAGCGGCAATGGTTTCGTTTGGGTTTTACAGTTTCGTTTGGGTTTTACAGGATAGCCTAGAGGCTTCGAGTTCAGGAAAGCCAGTCTAGGAGACATCTTTATTGCAACTCCTGCCTACAGGAATGATTCATTATGTTTTGTGGTAACATGTTTGTATTCAGCATACAAGAGAATCGCATAGTTATTGTGGAAAGCAACCCCTACAAGGTAAAGCAAGTGTGCAGGCTTCTTACTAAATTCGGAGTATGTGTAGCAGTTCGATCGGGGCTTCCTTGTGGTGCACAGGTCACGAGACTCAACATTGCTGGCATTGCCCGTAATCTGCAGTTCTTGACGGCTCGCCCCGGTCCCATCATGGTGACAGACGATAGATGAGCACTGCTTGATACAGCTTGAATCCGTGGGTTGCAAGGCTGCCTAAGAGTTGAGAAGAGATTACAGGGCGACAGGCACCACAGCAGCAAGGCATCACTTCGGCTGTAGGATTTGTTGGGGACCCTGGTTGGAGCTATGTCGTAAGAGCCTGGATGGTTGCCATGGATTGCACCTTGCGTGATGACTGGACTCATGTGTGCATTCCAATACCTGTGCTAGCAATCCAGATCCTCTCTAAGAGCTTCTGCCTGTTTGTGGTGATCGATGCGGTCTTTTTTGCGCTCTATGGCATCAGCCTGTACTACTCCCGCAGACCGTTTTGTCGAATATTGAGTTTTGGATGCCTCGTCTTCGGATTGCAGTTGTGCCTGCCCCAGGTTTGGTTGGAGAGCCTGGATCCAACATACATGGCTTCCTCAAATCTCTCTTTGTACGTGCTCTTTGCCATCGGCGACGTTGTGGCACACGTTGGACTTATGACGATCGTTTACTGGGACATTTGCATGGAAGCTGTGCTTCTGATCTATGCGTTGGCACCTCTGCACCAAAGAATCGGATATATAGTTTCCACTTGGGTGGGAGCCATGTCAGTTGCGAGCCAGGTCTTGTTCCTGATTCCGTTTTGGACTCTGATGTACCAATTGCCGATCGGTTCGACCCGAAATTTTCTTGCAGGCACATTCTTCGTTGTGCAGTGCTTCACCATCTTCGGGATCATTCCTGCGGCAGGTTTCACTGTTCTTGCTCATGGTGCGCGTAAACTTCGGGGCAAGCTGCCTGCAAGCATTCCAAGACACTTGACCCATCGACTGCGCTTTACACAGCTGGGCATTGCCATTTTCATCCTGATGGGTGTTGCGGATGCACTTTTTGCATTGATTCCAGCAACGCAGCCATACATCAGGAGGTTTTCAAGTTTCTTGTACATCAATCTCGTCCTCACCTCCCTCGCCATCTTCACCTTTCTACTACTTGCCGTGGAGCCGGGGGCCTTTCCCGAAATTTCTTTTAAAGGTAGAAAGTGGGAGGTTTAGGGTTTAGGGTTTAGGTAGGCTAGTTACTTCTACCATCTCTTCTTCGAGGTTTGGTTCGGCACGAGCTCCCTTAAACCCAACACCCACAGCCCTAAATCCAATACCCTGAACCCCTAAACCCCTACAGCCCAACCCTAAAAGCTTCAAAAACCTCCCAAACCCCTAAACCCCTAAACCCCTAAACCTCCCTCCCCCCTTGAACCCTAAACCTTTTGTCTTAGACGTTTTCGACCTCCACCCTGGACCCCGGCGAGGAGTTGTATTTAAACATCCAGCAGATGCGAAGCACGACGGTCTCCCCGATTCCACTTCAGCCGCATGCTCTGGCCAACATTGCGCCTGGCCCAAATTTTCAAAGTTGAGTTTAAGTATTCGCAAGCGGTGCAAGCGGTTTTGATTACTCTTGGGGGTGTGGGTGTGCTCTTGCCTAGCATTCTCCGGAGTCATTCTGTTGGTCATTCCGGAATGCCAAAACCCAAAATCAACAACGGACAACCGTGCCTCAAAGATCCGACCTTTTTGGACTTTTCATCTTCTAAGCTTTGAAGCTTTAGAGATCCTAAACCCTAAACCCCAAACCCTAAACCCTAGAGGTGTTCGGATTCACCCAGGTGAAGCATGGCGTCTCCATGCTCGCAAGAGACGGCCAGTCTCATACACCGGCTGCTGTATGGGAGCGGGGCGTGCCTGGGTTCTTGTTAGGGAACTTAGTTGGTTTAGGGTTTAGGCTTTAGGGTTTAGGGGTTTAGGGTTTAGGGGTTAGGTCAGCGGACCGAGGATCTATGGTAGGTAACTTAGATTAGATTCCCTAAACCCTAAACCCTAAACCCTAAACCCTAAACCCTAAACCCTAAACCCTAAACCCAGGTTTTGCTGACGGTTGCGACTGGTTTCGGCGACATTCTGGAAGCGAAGAACATCTTGGAATCCAAGAGTGGCCTGGGGGATGCTCAGATACACATAACCCTAAACCCTAAACCCTAAACCCTAAACCCTAAACCCTAAACCCTAAACCCTAAACCCTAAACCCCAAACATATACGTGTTTCGCTTCTTTGTACATACTCTGTGTTTGTACCGTCTGAGGCTCAGAGGTCGTCAAGCCACACTGCTGCCTCAATAGTATCCCGAGTTTTTTGCTGAGCTTGTTGGATGCAAAGGACAACGTTCATGATG
The DNA here is from genome assembly GCA_905221635.1 of Symbiodinium sp. CCMP2456. Lineage (NCBI taxonomy): Eukaryota > Dinophyceae > Suessiales > Symbiodiniaceae > Symbiodinium > Symbiodinium sp. CCMP2456. The sequence continues at coordinate 27,744 of CAJNDV010032367.1, read as the reverse complement.
ATGATGATGATGATGATGATGATGATCATGATGATGGTGGTGGTGGTCGCGAGGATGATGATGTTGAGGGCCATGACGATAACACTTAGGATGCTGGTTGTGATAATGATGATGATGATGATGACGGCGATTATAATTTCGTCGATGGTGGCTGTAGCTGTAGTGCAGATGATGAAAGCAGCAGTTGTAATGTTCGTTATGAGGATAGTGACGGCGCTGACAGTTGTGACGACTGCGACGACCAGAAACATGCAGATTGTGTTAAAGATGATGGCGAGAATTATTGTGGTGACGATCATGATGATATTGATGCTACTTACGGCGGTGGCGATGATCAACATTATGGTGATGACGATGTCGCTGGAGAGGATGGCATCCTCGATTGACGATGGTGATAATGACTCTTTTGCTACGATGCTACGACGAGAGTGAACAGTTTGACCCTGATCGTGTTGAGAATCGTGTTAGTATGCACGGCGACGATGATGGTCATGAAGGTGGCTGAGGAGAATGGCGCGACTGAGGACTAACGCACAACCGAGTTAATGTTGTTCGGCGCAACAGTGCGACAAGTTTCGGGCAGAAAAGAAGATCAGCGAAAAGCACTGCTGATGGCAACAGTCTTACAGTAATGGCCTAGACAGCAGTACCAGTGCATTCCACAATTCTAGCGAGGAGAGACGCAGCAGCAGCTGGAGGGAGGAGTGGTGGTGGTAGTAGTAGTAGTAGTAGTCGTAGTCGTCGTCGTCGTCGTCGTCGTCGTCGTAGCAGTAGAGGAAGAATAAAAAGAGTAGGAGGAGCAGCAGGACTACTCTAGTAGGAGTACTCGGAGAAATGGGTGGAGGAGCAGCAGCTTGACGTAGTGACAAAGCCCATGGCCCTGGCACGCAGCCCGAGCTTACATCTTACTACGGGCCCTAAACCCTAAACCCCCCATTAAAGGGATCTTTTTGGGGCTTCTCTAAGGGTACTATATTTCTTCTGGGCAGAAGCCACCAGGTTACACACCAAAATCTGAATGGCTCATGATTCAGGGCTTGGAGTCTGTCTGAGGAGACAACCAGCGACCTGTGTGTGGAGCTACTGAGACCGCTCACCGAGGAGGAATCTCGGTTTAGGTTTTTTGGGAGTTTACGATGTTTTAGGGTTCAGCTTACGAGGGTTCAGGGTTCAGGGCTTATGAGGGTTTAGGGTTTAGGGTTTATGAGGTTTATGAGGGTTTAGGGTTTAGCAGGGTTCAGGGTTTAGGGTGTAGGGGCTGTACTTGGAGCTTCTTGGGGAGTTATAAGTGGGGTGATACCTATGCTATCTATAAGTATAACCCATATTCGGGGACTTAGAGTTGTGACCTTGCTTACCACCGCCAGGCTCAACCCTGGCCTCGAAGCCGTAAATTCCTAAGCCATACACCCGGGTTTGGGGTTTAGGGTTTGGGGTTAAGGTTAGGGTTTAAGGTTTAGGGCTACAGCCGCAGGCGAGGTGCTCCGCCTGGGAAGGGCTTTACAATGGACTCGAATTCCAGTCCTCAGCACGGACAGAGTTCGCGGTGTCACCGAAATACGTCGGAAAGCCGACAGTAATGGTGAGCCACTGTTGCTGAATCGCATTATGCGGCCCTAAACCCTAAACCCTGTACCCTAAGTCCCTAAACCCTAAAGCGTTTTCTTCGGGCGAGCAGCTCGATGCAGGGCAGGTCAGGGTCTTAGCTTTTGCCTGTGTCCATGATTCAGGTTGGGCCAGCCCGTACTCCCAGCTCATGGCCATTTTGAAGCGCTATGACGAGAATACAAACAGGAACAACTTCTTCTGGATTGATGTTTTTAGCATGAACCAGCACGATTTTGCCAACCTCAGTGGAAAGAATCCTTCAGACATCCATCGCTCTGCAAGTGTTTACGACACCATGTTGGTAGCTCTGACCCGATCCATCAAAGTGCCCGGACGCATGCTGCTGGCTCTCACTCCGCATGAGCAGCCGTCGCTTCTGTCAAGGCGACGGTTGAGAATCCTAGCACTACCGGAGCAAATTCTAAAACCTTACTCGCCATTCCCTAACCCTTCAGGGCATGGTGCTTGTACGAGATCTACATTGCTTGGACAGTCGGGGCAGAGGTCTGCTGCGGCTTCGTGCCGGAAGCGGAGCAATCTGTGAAGAGGAGCCTGCTGCGAGACGATGTGCTGATCAACCAGATGCTGGATTCTGTCGACGCGGAGAAGTCTCGTGCCACCGTGGAAAGCGACAGAGCCATGATTATGGACTTGATCGCAGCAGCAGGCATTAGTAATTTTAATTCTTTCGTCCGGAAGCAGTTGCAAGCTTCTTTGCGCATGCTTGCCGTTACCACATTGCTGAAAATCAGAACTGCAGACTCCACAAACGTGGAAGCTGCAGAGGTAGACTCCACAACCGTGGAAGCTGCAGAGGTAACGACCGACCCCAGCAGCCCTAATTCAGTAGCAACACGTAGTCAGTTCCTCCACGCCGATGCGAAGTTCCACTCCGAGGAGGAGGCTCCTGAGGAGGCGGATCCTTATGCACTCGTGGAGTCGATCGAGCCCTTGGCTTTTCAAGTGACCTTTGGAGACGTGGGCTTTCACTCGGAGGCCTTTTCGGTGTGACGGCGCAAATGGCGGTTTAGGGTTTAGGGTTTAGGGTTTAGAGGGTTTTGGGTTTGGGATGCAAGGATTTTTTTTTATGAAAGACTGGGACTCTTTCGCCCCACGTTCCGTGTTGCAGTTACCCAGTCTGATTCCCAAGCACTTCTTGCACAGTTCAGCATCAACTATGGGCATAGAACCCCAAAGTTTATGCTTAGCCAACCCCTAAACCCCCTAAACCCCCTACACCCCCTACACCCCCTAAACCCCCTAAACCCCCTAAACCCCCTAAACCCCCTAAACCCCCTACACCCCCTAAACCTGAAACCGTTATCCTAAACCTGGAGACCTGAACTCTCATTCGAAGGCCCCCTCTTGAAAGGGGTTTAGGGTTTAGGGTTTAGGGAACTTTAACCCTAAACCCTACACCCTAAACTTCCTAAACCCTAAACTTCCTAATCTCTTGATCCCAAACCCTAAACTTCCTAAAGCCTAAACCTTAAACCCGGAGCTCTAATTTTGAGTTCAGCTGCCTTGGGATCGAAGCCCCAGAGCTCGAAAGCTGTGGGTCTACGGATGTCGGTTTCGTTTGGTTCGTTGAGGGTTTAAGCTTTCGGGTTTAAGTTCAGGGTTCAGGGTTAAACCCTAAGCCCCTAAGCCCTAAACCCATGGGACATATTCCAGTTGAACTCCGTGCCGGGCCTAGAAGGGGATATCGCTTTTGCTGCAGTCCTAAGCCCGAAACGACAAAACCACGCTCCACCCTAAATGTCTACACCTATACCCTAAACCCCAAAGCTCTGAGATCCTAAGGACCCTAAGCCCTCAACCCTAAACCCTAGACCCAAAAGGCCAAAAGCCCTGAAGACCCTAAGCCCTCAACCGTGAACCCCAGAACCCAAGCCCCGAACCCCACGGATCCCATCCCCGCCCCTCACTGGTTTCGGACTCCTGAGACACGACCACCCGATAATTCGGGGCTTGATCAGGTTTTGTAGAGCTTCATAGGAGTTTCATTATAGTATTTTCAGAGGGTTTTCCGGGATCCGTAGGGGGTTTACAGGCTTTGTATATCTTTTTGTAGGATTCGTTATTCTGTTGTTTTTTGGTAAAGTGTGATATTGTAGGATTGTCAATCGGGTTTCAAAGCGCATATTTATTGCAGGTCTACTTCTGAACTAGATGGATATTCCTTAATGAAGGGGTTTGAGAGTCTCTGGGTTTCATGGCACGTGGAAGTAGTTCCGAAAGCATCCTTGGGGATTTGGGGTTCAGGGCTTGGGATTTCGGGTATTTAGGGTTTAGGGTTTGGAGCTTCGGGTTTGACCTGCAGGGTGTTCCGGGGATTATGATGATCGCTTTGTACTTTTCCGCAAGAGTATCAGCCCTCAGCCCTCACAGAGAATCGCTTCATACCCTTCAAGTGGCACCAAGCCCTAAACCCTAAACCCTAAGCCCTAATCCCTAAACCCTAATCCCTAAACCCTAAACAATGCAAGCCTGAAAGACAGGCCGGGTGCGAGAGTCAAAGGCCCATTGCATTAAACAAAAAACCCTAAACTCTAAACCCTAAACCTTCACATTCACATTGCATCCTAAACCCTAAGCCCCAGAGCCTCCCAGGTTGCACCCTCCGAACCCCAAGCCCTAAAGCTTTTCAGTTGCAACCTAAACCCTGGACCCACATCACTAAGTTTAGGGTTTAGGGTTTAGGGCGAGCCTTAAGTGCTCTGAGGGTGGCTCTGTTCAGAGGGTGCTAGGTGAGGATAGACAGATGGCTTAAGGTAGAGTATAGGGCCCTGTCATGCCCAACAACCCTGACGAGGATCCTAAAAGGCTCATGCGACTTAGTGAATCGGGGTTATAAGTAGGGTAAATTATATTGACAGCAATTATCAGTTAAGGTAACCATAACCTGACCTAATAAGTCCCCTAAGCCTATGGACCCTCATAGAATCCTGCTGGACACCCCTATTAGAAACCTTAAGACCTTGCGGGATGGTGTTCCTTCTGGGGGGATAGTATAGAGGTTACTAAAAGGGCTACTAGAAGGGTCTTCCGTGGACTACTGTAAGGATGCTAGAAGAGTTACTGCATCTAATCCTCCAAGTACTGCTGCCCTCCGCAGGAGCCCCTAAACCCCGAACCCTAAATCCTAAGCCCTAAAACCGTCCCTAGCATACCTACAGGCGGACAAAAGACCCTTAAACAAACAAAAAATCGTAGCTCTCATCTAGAGGGTTGAGGCTCACACAGCCTGCAGGGAAAGGGTTCAGGGCCCTAAGCCCTCAACCCTGCAACCCTGCAACCCTAAACCCTAAAACCCTCAAGCCCTAAACCCAAAACCCTGCAGCCATCTTGTGATCTTGGGAAGGCAGGGGGGGTAGATCCAACACTTTGGTAGCCATGGGAGCTGGGGCCTCCGCCCATAAGGCACACGGCGCCGACGTAGGTAAGGGCGAGCTTTTTTGTCGGAGGGTGTTGGGCTTTACAGCTTAAGGCATATGATTGTTGAATTCCGTGCTTAAGGTTTTGAGTCATGGCCTTAACATGCAGTGTGTAATGTCTAAGGTCTAGGTTTGGGTTTTGTTCAGCCTCGGGGGGCGGAAATCTAAGCTGGACTGCATTGGCGGGGGCTTGATGGGGTGTTTCGCATGTGTGGACACTGCTGCTGCCCTGGTCCCAGGGATGCTAAACACGTCTCTCTGGACATGTAGACATGAGCTTTGGCAGTGGGATGTCTGCTAGACTAGACCCGAGTCCTCAAGCACCAAGCCGAACATCCTAAGCCCTCGCAGCTAAGCCGTGCATCCCCAACCAGCAACCTAGGCCTGTTCACTCTCAGCTCGCACCCTTCGCAGGCTCTCTGGGAGAATGCAAGCCAGAACGACCTCAACGACTTTGTGAAGGGCCTTTCCAAGGCCAGGGGCGGTGCTGTAGCTCTCTTGTTCCGCCCGGCTACAACCCTTCCTAGCCGTAGTACTTATACTGCTGCACCCACAGTGAAGGACTATGGTGATAGCATTTGCAGGGGGTGATCATCTTAGGAAGTCGAAAATCGAGGATGCAGACGAGGCGGAGGCAGTCGTTAGGCACACGATCACAGGCCTGGTGATCGAGCTTCTTTTTGCAGGAGGAGGCCGCAAAGCTGGCAGCAGCTCTCCAGGCACGCGAAGTTGCCGCACCGCTTGGCATCCGTGCTGCTGGGCCATTCTTAAGCTAGGGTTTCAGCAGCTGTGCTTGCTGCTGGTCGTCCGAACCCCAACCTTCATGGATACGACGACGAAGAGCCCGAGTGTTGCAGCCCAAATCCTGTACGCTGGTCCGAGATTGGAAATGCCCCAAACCCTTAAGCCCCTCGCCTCTATGTGCGCAGTAATTCTTTCAGTGACCCTTGTAGTACCGTATAGTAACTGCTCTAGTATCCTTACAGTAGCCCTCGGAACACCCTTCGAGTAGCCCTTATAAACCTCTGTACTGCCCCGCATAAGGAGCACCATCCCGCACCCTTGCAGTAACCCTTATCGTAACCTTAGCCCATATGGTTCCCTCTACACTACTGTACCCTAAACCCTAAGCCTTAAACCCTAAGGCCGAAACCCTGAACTCTGAACCCCCCAAAACGGGACGCCTAGCCTGGCGGGCCGTTGGACCAAGGAGATGTCGGCGCTCCACGCGACCCACAGCTTCAACCCGTCCAAGGAAATCCCGCGCCAGGTGCGACTCTGAACTCCCGGTTTCGGGTTTTTAGGGTCTAGGGTCTAGGGTTTAGGGTTCAGGGTTTAGGGTTTAAGGTTTAGGGTTTTTAGGGTTTAGGGTTTAAGGTTTAGGGTTTAGGGTTTAGGGTTTAAGGTTTGGGTTTTTAGGGTTTAGGGTTTAGGGTTTAGAGTTTAGGGTTTCCTGCTTGGGGGTGCTATGAGGGTTACTACAAGGGGTATGATACGGATCACTAAAACTTTAACGGGCACTTTTGGGGTTACTGTTTGGAGTACTATGAGTTGGACTGTAGGGTTTGTTAAACTTTAAGGGATACTCCGGGGGGAGGGGGCGGGGCGAAAATGAGGATACTAAAAGCGGTACTGTAGGGATTATGTCGATTGCTGATTATGAGGGGTCCTGTAAGGGAAATCGGTACGGGTAGACGAAGATTTTTCAGGCCTTAGAGTTGCCGTGTTTGGGGTTTTCGGGTGCTTTATTTAGGGTTTAGGGCAAACCTTCTCACAGCCCTCAAGCCATCAGGAAAGTTGATAACAAGAGATGCAAAAAGCCACATCCATGAAGCCGAAGCTTAAGACGAAAGCGCAAAACTCAAAATCTGAACCACAAGCCCTCCAGCACGGAGCTCTCGAGCAAGTGGTATAAACCGCGCGCTCCAACTTCTGCAAGTCTTTGCGTTGGCATTGGGGCAAAAGTTTTGGAAGAGGGATGGTGCATTGAGAGATTTGAGTTGTTGCTTTAGGTTCGAAGATATGAACTTAGGTTTTAGGTCTGGGATGTCGATTTCGGGTTCAGGCTTCCAAGTTTAAGCCGAAGGGGCGGTTCGGGGGGCAGGCTTGTTGAAGTTTACATGGCGGAAGGCCGTGACCTAAAACCCCCTAAGTTAGAACACAAAACTCCAAAACCCTAAGCTTCAAGCCCTTAGAATCCTAAAATGGGCAGGGTGGTCTCGAAGCTACGAAGCTTGTAGGCCTTTGACCCGAAGCTCACAGGTCGCAGGAGGCAAGCTGTCAAACGTGCCTGACAGGCCACGCCCCAAACCCTAATAGGGTTTAGGGTTTAGGGTTTAGGGTTTAGGGTTTAGCCTAAGCCCCAAACTCTAAACACAGGAGAACAAACGGTCGACAGGAGCCCCACGCTCCAGGCCCCATCCCGAAGCCCTGCAGCCTAAACCCCAAATCTCGCGTCTCGAAACTATCCAAGGCCCAACTTCGTAGATCCCTTGTCAGCCAGGTGGTCAAGGATATCCTCGAAGGCCTGCGCAGCGTGCCCTCTTCTGCCAACACACAGCCCTGGACCATCGTGGTCGTCCAAGGCCATCCGTGAAGAGTGAGTTTTGGGGTTTGGGGTCGGGTCAGGGGTCTAGGGTTTTTAGGGTTCGGTTTTTTTGGGCCACCTCTCTGGGTTCTGCGAGTTTGATGGGAACTGTGGAGAAGGCGTCTGAAGGGCGAGGGCCCGACTCGTTTTGGTTTCGGCCGTTTAGGTGATCTTAAGCATGCTGTTATGTCTGTTCAGCTTTGACCTGTGGCTGGCTTCGGATGTAGGCGCAGGCTTCCAGATTTGTTGGGAGGTCTGGAACTTTGGGGTTGGAGGTGCGGGTCGCTGGAGTCAAGATGTATGAGGTCGACATCTAATGTTCTGTATTTAAAGCTCATTGATGCAGAGGAGCTGTGCTTAGGAAAATGAGGCGTGCTTCTGAATTTTGTCAGGGATCAGGTGGGACGGGCTCAGAAATTTTGGATCGTAATTTTATTTCCACCCCTCTGTTCAAGCATTCCGTGGTGCCTTCTGATTCTCTTTCCCATGGGCATCCACTTCACGATGTGTGCCATTTCTTCATGGTTCTAGGTCTCTGGGTGTTGAGGGCAGGAGTATATGTATGGCTTCCGAAATCTACAAACCGGGAACCCTGCCCTACATCCCGCACCATGAGGGAGGGTAAAGCCTCCCGGTATACGCGGACGGAAATGACTCGGCCACGCCTCACACAATGTGGGCATCAGCCCGTCAAAATGAAGACAGTTAAAACCCACGGCTGTGTCTGGAGGGCATCTCCAGGGGGGTCTGGAAGTTCCAGGCTGGCAGATTCCAGGGATCCTCGGCCGGTCTTAGGAAGCGACCTGCCAAATTTTGGGAACTTCTGGGCCAGTACGCGAGGGTGTGTACATTTCGAGCTACCCTCACAGGGTGTGAGGGGCAAGTTGTTTGTTGGAAACCCTCGCTTACAGGCCCAACACCAATCTCTCAGCTGTAGTTTGCTGTGAAATGGTCATTTTATGCAGAACTGCCAAGGGAAGCAGAGAGCAAGAAAACCCCGTTGAGGGGGTTTGGTTGCCGAGCCCTAAACCCGAACTGAGAATAGCTGGTGTGGTTGGGGAGGGACTACATGCTGACGCAAGCGCGCGATTAGTGGGTACGCCCCTATTCCTAAAGTAAAACGCTCACCCACAGCGCGCACACTGTAGACACACCCTCAGGTCCAAACCCTGAACCCTGAACCCTAAACCCTGAACCCTTGAACCCTTAACCCTAAGGCCCAAACCTTAATTAAACCCAAATGGAGGTTAACCCTAAACCCTAAACCCTAAACCCTAAACCCTAAACCCTAAACCCTAAACCCTAAACCCTAAACCCTAAAAGTTCTGCCTGGGCCCCTGGATCTTCAGGGCAAAGCCAGGGGAGCCCAGGCGCAACCATTATGGGGTTTAGGGTTTAGGGTTTAGGGTTTAGGGTTTAGGGTTTAGGGTTTAGGGGTTCGATTCCGGGTTGGGGTTTTAGTTTCGAAAGTTTGAGTTTTTAAGCTTGAAGCCCAAACCCCAAGCTTCAAATTTTACGCTTCGCAGCCCAAAATGCCAAACCCCGAACTGGCCCCGAACCTGGGGGCCTTGCACTAAAGGTGCTACCCGCAAGCTTCTCTCCGAGAAGATCGTTGCAAAGTTCGATGCTGGCGAGCAAGGGACTGCGCTGTATGCCGACCTTCCCAAGGACGGCAGGCTTTAGGATTTGGTGCTTCGAGATTCGGACTTAGGGTTGGGGGATTTAGCATGTAGGGTTCGGCGTTTAGGGTTTGGGGTTTTGGGGCTTAGCGTTTAAACCAGGGCTTATGCAATTTTAGGGCTTAGGGTGTCAGGATTCAAGCTGTTTCTGTTTGGGCTGTTAAGTTTCGGGTGTGAGAGCTCTTCGCGATTCCGTCTGCACATTTCGTGCTTTTTTCTCCCGGTTTCGTCTAGGTTCAGGGTTCTAGGGTTTGGGAGGTTTTAGACGGTTAAGGTTTAAGGTTTAGGGTTTAGGGTTTGGGGTTTAGGGTTTAGGGCTTAGGGCTTTAAGGGTTGGGTTTAGGGGTTGATGCCCAGGACATGCCCGCGCGCATGCAGAAGGCTGTGGATGCGTACACGAAAGAATACGATGCCTTCCTGGGCGTGGCTCGTCCGCATTTCCGACCCTTAAAACCTGCAGCGCCATCCCTGATTTGTTACTTTCCTAGATCCTTCGATTCCAAAGTTCCGGAGCTCTGAACCTAAAGCTCCACGTCCTGAGCGCCAAAGGATGACAAGGCAAAGCTGCGAAAGGGCTGCGAGCTGCTTGGCAGGTAAAGGGGGTTTTAGATACTCTGGCCTAGAGCCTTGGGGTTTTTGTGTTCTATAAAGCTTTGCCAGATTCTACCGGGGTTCTGGGAGGGTTTCTATCAGGGTTTACGATGACCGTTGTTCGCAAGGTTCTGGCAGCATATGAATTGGTACTACTGTAGTGCTTGTTCGAGCATTGCTACTACGATAAGCATCTATGCCAATTGCTTCTGTTCCTCGCACTACTGCCGATGCCGTTGCTGTAAGCTCCTGCTTGCTACTTGCTACTTGCTCCTTGCTCCTTGCTGGGCTACTGCTCAATGCTTACGGCTTGCGGCTTGCTGCTTACCTCTTACTGCATAGGCAGACTACTAATTACTAGCTACTGACTACTACTTATCAACTGTGCACGAAATACCAACTAGAAATTATTACCACGACTAGTACTACTACTATACTCCTCCTCCTCCTCCTCCTACT
>CAJNDV010032367.1:248-11738 GCA_905221635.1 Symbiodinium sp. CCMP2456 | reverse complement strand
TTTAGGGTTTAGGGTTCAGGGATGAGTATGTACAGGCTGGGGTGTGGATGTTTGATGGGTTTTCACCTTCGATACTTACTTGTGCAACTTTCGGGGTCTGGGGTTCTGAGGTTAAATCAAGCACTTGTCTTGCTGTTGTTTCTTGTGTGTTGTGGGATTTTCTGTTCTTGTTCTTGTCATGTTGTTACTAGTGTCTGCATCATAGGTGCCCATATGTTGGGTGATTGTTGGCAGTACGTTCTAGCCCAGATTAGGGCGGGAGAACCCTAAACCCTAAAAGCCCTACTCATTTAAGGAACTTTTTCAAAGGTTGCAGTTTCTCAGTCGAAGCGTGTGAGTAGTCTAAGCCCCTGGTCGTCATTCTTCTCAGAATTCGAAAACCTCACTTGGCCTTTTGACCCGCCTGCCTATGCCCCTGAAGCCCTGTACCAACACACCCAGAATGATAGACCTCTAAACCTAACTCCTTCAACCTACCCTCAACCGTATCCTCAGCCCCAAGCTTTTTAAATCCTTGAGCCCCTAAACCCTAAACCCTCAATCCTGAACTCTAGAAAACCCTGAACCCTAAACCCTAAACCCTAAGCCCTAAATCCTGAACTCTAGAAAACCCTAAACCCTAAACCCTAAACCCAAAATCCTGAACTCTAGAAAACCCTAAACCCTAAACCCTAAACCCTAAACCCTAAACTCTAAACCCTAAACCCTAAACCCTAAACTCTAAACCCTAAACCCTAAACCCTAAGCCCAAACCTTAACGCCAGCCGACCCGAGGAGCTGAAGGATAGGAGTCGCAGAGCTCGAAACCCTCAGTAGCCAACTTCTCTGAGTTGTTCTGGTGAAATATTTAAAATAAGGCTGATTTTAGTTATTTTAATTATTTCCATTATTTCTATTGTTTCTATTATTTTGATAAGTAAAATAATTAAAAGCTCAGGAAGGAAATAAAGGCTACTGGGTCAAACTCCATTTAGGCCTTAAAGGGTTTTCTTCGCTTCTGAGGGTTTCTTTGCCTTGTTTAGGCTTTGTTTAAGGATCGAGGGATGCCTTTCCCAATCCCGTCACACCCAAGCCGTGGCTGACGGGAGGTGCATTCCCGGCACTGCTCCCACACCCTGGATACACCCCGGCCAGTTCCTTACGACTTCCTTGCCTCCATTCTGCGGCTTGGCAGATTAGCTACGGCTAGGGGTGGTTTGAAGTGCGAGGTTTTGAGGTCTTGTCCCGGAAAAATTCCCCACTACTCCTACTACTACTACTACTACTACTACTACCACCACCAACTGCTACTGGTGCCACTGCTGCTGCTGCTGATGCTGCTGCTGCTGCTGCTGCTGCTGCTGCTGCTGCTGCCGCTAGTATTATATACTGTTACGCAGTACCGATGCTTTCACTGTTGTTGCTTCTGTCAGTGCCGGTGCTACTCATGTTGTTGTTGGGTTTTTACCACCAGAACAGCCGCCCGTCAGGACCACCAAGCAATCGTCGCTTCCGCCAGGTCGGCAGCCCGCTATGTGACTTCGGCGTCGAATTCGCAGCCCTGGTCCGTTACTGTGATCCAAGGCTCGAGCTCATGAAAGCCCACATAGGATTCTTCAACAGAGTCCCTATGGTAAGCTTAGTAGGATAATATCCCAAAGCCTGCCTAGAAAGAAGTATTTAGAGCTATACTACAGGATGAGGCTCCTATGTGGAAGCCGGAGCCTGATGCCAAAAACCCTAAGGCCTGGTAAACGGTGTGTATAAGGTTCACTCAGGTTTGACAATCATGGCCTACCTTCAAACCCAAACGTGCATATCCTTCTATGGCCCAAAAACCCCCGAGAACCCTAAACTCCTAAACTCTAAACCCGTAAACCCTCAACCCGAACTAAAGCCTAAACCGATTCAGGGTTTAGGGTTCAGGATTTTAGATTTTGGCACGGTCATGCCGGGCTTTGCAGCGCTTTGGCGCTCTGGAGGTGCTGCGAGAGACAAGCTCTCGAAAGCCATGCTTGACCATTTCGATGCCGGCAATGATGGAGGCGGGCGGTTTGAGGGTTTAGGGTTTCGGTTTTGGGGATTGTTGGGTCCCCTAAACCCTAAACCCTGGTTGTCAGGGTCTTTACCGGCCCAAGCGCCCCAGCGGGTTCTCGGAATCTGAAAGTTTAGGTGCAGAACGCCTGACCCTCAACCCTCCCAACCAAAAGCCCTAAGCCGTACCTAAACCCAATGAGCCCTAAACCCTAAACCCCTAAACCCTAAACCCTAAACCCTAAACCCAATGAGCCCAATAGCGCAATCCCGACACGTCAAATCCGGACACCTAGACCCGTCAACTCTCAAGCGCCGCAGCACTGCGAGTTTGGGGGCTTGGCCCCTCCCTAAGGGTGTAGGGTTTTCTTAAGGGTACTTAGAAATAACTTTTCATCTTTGGCTACTATAAGCCCTAAGAAGCAGCTATATTAATAGTTTTTTGCTAGGGGTCTAAGTTCAGTATAGTTTTGAGTTGGAGGCATCAAACCTTGAACTGTAAACCCTACAATCCCAAAGCTCCAAGCCCTAAAATGCAAAACCTTGAGCCGGTTTAGTGTTGGGGCGTGAGGCATTAGTAGCACTTACTTGTGGTTCCCCAGTAGAACGAAAGTAAAGCAGACATAAAAACTTTTTGTGATTTCGAATCATCAAGAACCCTGTATCATCGAACCCTTGGAGAACCCTTTTAGAACCTTTGTAGTTCTGGAAAGAATTGCCGGGTTTAGGATTTAGAGTTCAAGCTGATCGGTAATCCTAAACCCGAAGGACAAACCTACAAGAAGTACAGCGCCCAGAACACCTCGCGCATGCAGAAGGGCAAGGCCCTTCGTTATGCACAGGGTTTTGAAAGGGTTTCGGAACCCTAAACCCTGAACCCTAAACCCTTCAGCAACGTCATTCTGCAGAGTTTGTGAACGGGTTTAGGGCTCAGGGATTTAGGTCTTGAGAGTTCAGGGTTTTAGGGTATTGAATTTGTAATCGTGTTTTGGGGGGGAATAGGGTTCTGTGGTTTTCTTCTTGAGCTCCTTTTCGAGCGAGCGTTCCCAGAGACTCCAATACCCATTAATTAAGGAATATACCTTAAATCATATTAGGGATCCCTGCTAGAATTTAAGGTATATTCCTTAATTAAGGGGTATTTCAGTCCCTGGGTTAGAGGGATGCTTGAGAGTTGTGTGGTTTGAGCTCGGCTCTCAGGGCTTCGGCATCTTTTTGTTCGGAGCCTCGGGTTTTTCTCGGCATCACAGCCATCACTGCCATTTACATTCATGTGCTTGCAGGCATCACTATTTCAATTCTTTTTTGGTGTATACTTTTTTTCATCGCCGCCGTTCCTGTAGTTGCGTGGCCAGCTGTCATAAGTTACTCAGTTACTCCTCGTTTCTACTCTTACCTTTCAAAGCTTTGCGTTCCCATTTAGTATGTTTCCCCGTCCTGAAGTTGTTAGCCGGCACTTCACCTGTCGACCGACTCGTTTGTGTTGGATCTTGTCGTTGGTCCCCGCTACGCCTTTACCCTAACCCATAAACGTGGGGAAATCAGGTATGAGTCTTCCATACAGCGTTTGTGCAGAGATGCAAAGGTAGCTACTGGTGCGGGGGTGGGGGGAATCTTCGGGTGTCCCGAAACCCTAAACCCAGAAGCCCCTGGACCCTAAGCTCCAAATCCTACATCACTCGATCCTTCAACCCTAAACCCTAAAGCCGAATCTCTGTAGAGCTTCGGGGGTTTAGGGTTTGGGGTTTAGGGTTCATTGGGGGTTTAGGGTTTAGGGACCCTAGCAGAGGACCAGTATGGCTTCGAGCTCTACGAGGAGCGGCACAAGCTGGAGCGGGATGACAAGGACGCTTTTGGCGTCAGTTTGGGCTTTTACTTAAAGGATCATGGGACTGAGCAAGTATGACTATAAACTTATCAGTAAATACCTGATTTGGAGATGATAAAAACTTATCCCCCTTTTTCTCAATTTAGTTACCAGGTTCATGATCCTTTGTGTAGAGTTTGGGTTTTTAGGGTTTAGGTGTTGGGCTTCGGGCTCCAGAGTTTTGGAGTTCCACCGAAACGCTTCAAGCCCTGCATGTTCGCGGTTCCTTCTTGTGGGTTTCCTGCTACTGTTTCGGTTTAGGGTTTAGGGTTTAGGGTTCAAGATTGATGATATAAATCCTGCATTACCTTCAGGACGCTAAACTATGGGAGTTATGGTATGTTCCCTATCATGGGGAAGGCAGGATTTAGATCATCAGCCGTATGTCCTCAGAGTGGCAGGCTTCGAGGGGTTAGCGTGGGACTTCGGAGTTTAGGGTTCAAGGCTGTATGTCCCCTAAACCCTAAACCCTAAACCCTAAACCCTGTATGTCGTGGTCTCAGGCACTGTATGGTTCACAGACCGGGCCTTGATGAAGCACGGAAAGCCGTTAAAATCAACCCCCGGAATCTCAACTCTAAGCTCCACACACCCAACGCCAACTCCTTTAGGGTTAGGGTTTAGGGTTTAGGATTTAGGGTTAGGGTTTAGGGTTTAGGGTTTAGGGTTAAATCACACTAAATCCGAAACCCTAAGCCCAACTCCTTTAGGGTTTAGGGTTAAATCACCCTAAATCCGAAATGCTACACCCAACTCCTGTAGGGTTTAGGGTGTGGGGTTCAGGGGACCCAGAATCAGTGGAAGGCCTATAGAGAGTGTCATCATTAAAAAGGCTTGAACCTCTCAGCCTTGAGCCCTAAAGCTTGAGCACCAGATTATCTAAAGTTTTAATATCCCTACACCCTAAACCCTAAACCCCAAACTCGACACTCTGAAAGCGAAACACAAAATTCTCAAAACCCAAAGCCCTCGGTTTAAGGTTCAGGGCCTACCAAGCTGTCAGATGCAGAGAGCTCTAAATCCTGAAGCCCTAAACCCTGAAACCCTGAAACCCTAAACTCCTAAACCCTAAACCCTAAACCCTAAAGCCTGAAGCCCTACAACCTGAAACCCTGAAACCCTAAACTCCTAAACCTTATACCCTAACCCCTAAACCCTAAATCCAAAGCCCTAAGCCCTAAACCTCAAACCCTAAACCTAAAACCTCCTAAACTCCTAAAGCCCGAAAGCCCGTGAGCCCACAAGCTCCCACACCGAAGACGAAGGACGGACGCCGCAAGAAGTACCGCCCGAATTACGAGTTCTGGGGAGCTCCCGTCTTGCAAATCGGTTGCATCTGCTGAGATTTTGGGGGATTTGGGATTTAGGGTTTAGGGTTTAGGGTTTGGGGTTTGGGGTTTAGGGCCGGATTTACGAAATGAGGTTCGGCGTCTGTGCGAGGGGTCGCGCAGCCTCCGGCACACGAAGAACCTCCGAACATCCGAGGAAGAGCGCTTGAACAAACTCGTGAAACCCTAAACCCTAAACCCATAGATCCCTAAGCCCCTAAACCCCCTAAACCCCTAAACCCAAAACCCGTAAACCCCTAAACCCCGTATTAGGCTTCAGGGTTTAGGGCTGCAGCCTGAACGCTTAAGGCTCACTGAAAAGGTGAGACCTGACTACAACCCTGACAAAATGGTCTACAACCCCCATGGAAACCCTTGGTAAAAGCCCCTAAACCCTAAACCCTAAACCCTAAACCCTAAACCCTAAACCCTAAAACCTAAAACCTAAACCCTAAACCCCAAACCCAGCCCTGTTCATAGGTTTCGGGCTTCAGTGTTTGAAGCGGTCGATGGCTTTACCTCCTTCGGTCGCGAGTCTCGGTAGGGGTTTGTGTCTGCCTCAGGCGATAGTACAGGTGACCGAAGGGGCGACTATGAAGGATCGCTACTGCAGGGTACTATCAGGGTTCTACAAGGGTTACTATAACGGCTAGGGTCTTAGTGTTTATTTAGCTTGATTGTACTTTAAGGTACGTTCTTGACGCGAAGTTGACTGTAGCAATCCCTATGCAGAGGAACCCCGAGATCTTGCCGATGCTCTGCGATTCTGAGTGGTCGTAGGTCTTAGGGTTCTGAATGCTTTTTTCTCCTATCGCCCGTGCATAATTTCTGCGTATATATAACCCCAAACCCTAAACCCTTATATACCCTAAACCCTAAACCCTAAACCCTTACATACCCTAAACCCTAAACCCCCAACCCTAAGCCCCAAAACCCTATTCCAACTATTTGGGAACTCCAGACAGGCCTCCCAAGCCCGAAGCCTTGAAGCATACAGGACGCCAAGCATCAGATCCAAACTCCGCAAGCCTACAACCCCCAAGAGAACACTCCCTAAACCCCGAAGCCTAAACCCTAAACTCCAATTAAACCCTAAACCCTGAATCCCCACCCCCCTTAAAGGAACCCCGTAGTACCCTTAGTTTTTTCCCCAAACCCTAAAGCCTAAAGCCTAAACCCTAAACCCTAAACACCCCAGAAGTCCTAAACCCATGCAGGTTGCTGCTGAAAGCTCCCAAGACTGCCGCAGCAGGAGTGGCTTTCGGCGGCTGGGTTTAGGGTTTTAGGGTTTAGGGTTTAGGGTTTTAGGGCTTTAGGGTTTTATTGTTTTAGAGTTTTAGGGTTTTAGGGTTTTAGGGTTTTAGGGGTTTAGGGATTTAGGTTTTGGGGTTTTGAGGTTTGGGTTTGGTAATTCAGGGTTTACGGTTCGAGGGTTTAGGGCTGGGTTTTTGGGGTCTGGGGAGGGTCCCAATTGACCTGAGCCTGAAAACCCGAACAACGTCCTCACCTGAAGGATTCCAAATGGCTTTGGGGCTATGTTACGGTAGGTTGTAAATCCCACAGCCCTAAATCCTTACAGTAGCCCTAAACTAAACGCTACCTTCACCCCAAGTAACCTCCTACCTTTTTGATGACTTATATAAAGAGTTCATAATAAGGTACCCCAAAAAACGTAGGTTCTTTAGGGGCCCAGGTAAGCCCTAAACTCTAAACCCCAACAAAACTTAAGCCCTAGACCCTGAGCTGCATAGCCTAAGCCTTAAGCTTCCCTGAGCGGTAAACCCTAGACCCTAAACCCTAAACCCAAATCCTAAACCCAAATCCTAAACCCAAATCCTAAACCCAAGTCCTAAACCCTAAGAATCCTAAACCCAAATCCTAAACCCAAATCCTAAACCCAAATCCTAAACCCAAATCCTAAACCCAAACCCTAAACCCTAAACCCTAAGCTGCCTAAGCTTTAGATCCTGAGTTGTCGAAAGTCGTACCGTGTGGGAGAGACGGATCAGGGGTTTAGGGTTTGGGGTTTGGGGTTTAGGGTTTAGGGTTTGGGGTTTGGGTTTAGGGTTTAGGGTTTAGGGTTTGGGGTTTGGGGTTTGGGGTTTGGGGTCTCGGTCTAGGGTTTAGGGTTTAGGGTTTGGGGTTTGGGTTTAGGGTTTCGGTTTAGGCTTAGGCCTCGAGTTTTGATGTTCTCTGGCCGCGGGGCCTTGGGATAATGGTATGGGGACTGTGAGTTCGTTGTAACTTCGGAATTCGGAAGACAGTCGATGGGTTTAGGGTTTAGGGTTCACTTAAGAACGCGACGAGGTTTCCGCGGACTAACCATTCGCGGCGTGTCCGTGCTGCAGGAACTTTTGTGGATATTGGATCCTACATGTGCCTTGGACCGGCACTTCGAGCCAGCCGAACCAGGTGGAGACTATGGGTCGTATCATCCCTAAACCCTAAACCCTAAGCCCTAAACCCTAAACCCTAAACCCTAACCCTAAACCCTAAACCCTAAACCCTAAACCCTAAACCCCAAACCCTAAACCTTCAACCCTAAATCCGAAACGGGCTTATCTTCTCGCCTATGCCTAGCTAGGGGCATGTTGATGACCGGTTTTCCGTTGATCAGACAAATCATCGAGTCAAACCCAGCGGCACTCTGAAGATTCCAGGGTTTAGGATTTAGAGTTGAGGTTTAAGCTTAATGGGTTTAGAAATATAGAGTCGAGGTTTCAGTTTAATATTTAGAGTTTCGGGTCCAGGGTTATCCCCGTCTCCACAGAACGTGTCTTTGCCCGGCATTCTGCAGAAGTTTCGTAGACGTGAGCCTGCTTCGCTTCCTCAGCATCTACTTGCATTGCAGTCCGGAGATCTCAGCCCTAACTTTTAGGCCACAAGAAGCTGCGGCCGCTGCTTGTATTTTCAGGTATGCGATCCTCGTGGGCATGCAAGCTTACGGTCTGGGTGGTAAACCGCTGGGCTCCGTGGCGAAGTACACGGACATCTGCAGGCTTGAGCTTGAAGCTAAACCCTAAACCCTAAACCCTAAACCCTAAACCCTATAACCGCCGAAGTCTTTGCGGTCTCTGGCCCAGGGTCTTGGAGTCGGAGTTTACGGTTTGAGCGGCAGAGGGGTTCGGAAATACAGCAGCCTGGGGCTGATCCTCGTGAGACAGATGTTCAGAACACTTTCCGACGTCGAAGCCCTAGTCCCTAAACCCTAAACCCATAAATCCCAAAATCGAAAACCCTAAACCCTAAATGCTACATGCTAACCTAAACGTTAAACCCTAAACCCTAAGCCTCAGTGCTTCGAATATGACTTCGATATTGCAATTTCATCCTTACAACAGTGTTGTTGGGTTCGAGGGTTGTCCATGCATGCCGTCTTGCCGCGGCTACGACTACGTCTAAGACTACCGCCACAACTACCATCAGACTTTGCATAGCTGGACTCTTGCTCTTAGGCCCGCTACTCCTTTTCCTGCTCATCCCCTTGTACCACTGTCTTGCTGCTTCCCTTGCTGTTCCGGCACTCTGCATACGAAAGGACTGAAACTCTGAGAACTTAATGACTTAATGTACCAATCCATCACATGCAAACCACCATCGCAGTGACTGATGATGTAGGCGCTGGGAACATACTTGATAGTAGAGACAGTCGCAGTTGAAATATCAGAAGTCCAAACAATGCTGAGCCAGCAAGAGGCAAACTGCGGGCGCACATAGAAAGGATACACAGATACAGACTGCAAGAACTTCTGCCGTGCGCAGGAGCAGCATCAGCATTATCCTGTCAACAGAGGGAAAACCCTAAACGCTAAACCCTAAACCAAATACAACAACTGGACCAGCATGAAGTCCGGGTCAGAGTTTAAAGAAGGAAAGGTCACATCTAGAAAACGAGCATCAACAACACCATGCCAACTTGTTAGACAGATGTACGTATGTATACAGATTAAGAAACAATATATGTATGTATGTATGTATGTATGTATGTATGTATGTATGTATGTATGTATATATATATATATATGTGTATGTATGTATGTTTTTTGTTTATGTACATACACACAAGCATGTAAAACCGACTTGCAACTACACACTAGCATTCAAACGCATAAATCTTCGCCATGAACACCTAAAGACGGAACGTTGTCGAGCCTTACAAAACCACGTATGGCCCCTAATAACCCCCTACAAACCCAAAGTACCGCCCTAAACAAACATCCCCCCAATTCAGCCTAAGCCCTGAACCCTGAACCCTAAACCCTGAACCCTAAACTAAACACCCTAGATCCCAAAACCCTGAGCCCTAAACCTCAACCCCGGAGCCAAAAAACCCTAAACCCTAAGACAAACCTAAACCCTAAACCCTCAAAAACAAAACCCTAAACCCTGTACTCCGAAACCCCGAGCCCTCGAGCTTCAGGGAAGTCTTGGGGACTGAGTCGATGCCCGAAGACGAACACTTGGCCTTCTTGGCTGCACAACGCATAGGGTGTTTAGGGTTTAGGGTTGAGAGTTTAGGGTTAGAGGGTTTAGGAATTTATGGTTTAGGGTTTAGGGTTTAGAGTTTAGGGTTAGAGGGTTTAAGGTTTCGGGTTTCGGGTGTAGGCTGCTAGGATTCACTAGTAGACGTATCCCTCTGTGGTGAGGGTTCTGTAAGTGTTTCCGGGGGTTTAGTACGTTTAGCATTTAGGGTGTTCTGGTTCAGGGTTCGAGTTTCCGGTTTTGGCTTTAAGGGCAACTGGACTCGGAGAGGGCGGGGGGGCTATGGGTACTGGGTTATGGATTTCAAAACCCAAGCTCTCGGAGTCCGCAAAGGCTCCTTGATGAAGGATTCTACTTTAAATAAAGTTTGGGGTGATCAAACCCTCCATCCAGAGATAGCAAAACCCATTATTTAGAAGATCCTCTTAACTTGTAGCAGGAACCCTCATCTGATCTAAGGCATATTCTCGAAATTACGGGCTTTGCAGTCGCTGTGCTGTCAGAATGATGTTGCATCCTAGGCACACGCTAACCGCCCGAACCCAAACCCCTAAACGCTAAACCCGAAACCCCAAGCCCCCAACCCTAAACCCCAAAGCCTGAGCCCTAAACCCTAAACACTAAACCCCAAGCCCTAAACTTTGAAACCTGAAATTGACAGCCTCAAGTTTCCAGCCCAGCACCCCCTAGGCCCCAAGCTCTAACATAAGAAGCACTAGCACTTTAGATAGGGTTGGGAGTAGATTCATCCTAGAACCCGAAGGGTTAGCATCGTAACGTACTATGCAACTAGCTATTTATGCTAATGTTTAGGGTTTAGGGTTCAGGGCATTGAAATAGTGACAGGCTTGTTTCTGTAATCATAGGGGCTCTGCACCACGAGGTCACTCAACCAAATGAGCTACATCCGGGGAGAGGGGTGGGGTTAAGGGTAAACTAGACTCGAAACTCTAAACCCTAAACCCTAAGCCCTAAACCCTAAACCCTAAACCCTAAAACCTTAACTTCCCCCCCAAAAAAAGGTCTGCGGCATTTGCATCGGTTGGCCCAGTGACGGTCGCGATCCTCGGGAGAAACCCGATTGGTTCCCGAGCCGCTTGCCGTCAGAGGAGACTTCATGCTGGGCCGTGGATGACGGCTGGTAAAACAGGGGCCTGAAGAATCGGAACAGTTTAGGGTTTAGGGTTTAGGGTAGGGTTGTGGGGCGTATTGTAATGTAATGTAGTTAGACACGGACTATGGAAGGGAATATTACTACGAGTACTGCTATTTCAGACCCCTGCACTACGTGAGGATAGTCATAAGAGCAAGGGGAACAGCCAGAGTCGTGCAGCAAGAGCGACATTTGCAGCAGTCGTGGTTATAAGCGCAGTGGTGGTAACCATATTAAGAGCAATATTGCTCATCAGACGATGCGAAGGACTCTAAAGACCAGCAGCTTTCAGAACGATGGGTCTAGGTTGAATATGGGAGTTTCCGAAAATACGGGACCCTAATATAGTACCCTAAATAGTAGGACCCTTATTATGAGGACCCNNATATAGAAGCCTGAATAATTACCAAGGTTCCTTACTATATAGTATTCCGCATCATGCCCCAAGACCCTCTTCCGACTATGAAGCTTCAAGTCCCTAAGCCCAAATCCTAGGCCCGAAAGCCTAAACTCTACTCTACCAATTAAAGGCCCTGTAGTGCAGATTGTAGTAACCTTTATAGACCTCTTCTAGAGTTAGTAGGGGAAAGGGCACTTTCGTTGGGTTTCAGCGACTCCAACACTCCTTAATTGAGGAATATACCTTA
>CAJNDV010032366.1:18249-33981 GCA_905221635.1 Symbiodinium sp. CCMP2456 | reverse complement strand
GGGATCTATAATATAGATGCCTTTTTCAGGGATCTATTATAAGGCATCCTGTTAAGGGATCTATCATATAGTTCCGCTACTAACGGGACCATGGCCATTGGCCTGCTTGGGGAGCCGTTACTTAGAAAGTAGGGTTTAGGGTTTAGGGTTTTCCCATACGAAGAAACCTCAAGAAACAAGCCAAAGTTGTGATTTGTGCAAGGGTCCCAAGTTCAGTATAGCCAAAAGCGTTCCCTTAAAAGGATCGATAAGGGTTCCTTTAGAGTAGGATAGGGATGAGGGGTTTCATTTTAAAAGGGTTCCTTCACTATTACAGGGATCTATCAGGGTTCCTCTGAGAGTTCAGGGCGCAGGAGACAGGTTGGGGAGTTGTTGGTATGCCCATATCTAATCCCCATGCAATCAAAGTACACTATATCCCCCAAACACGGTTCTAACCATGCAGGCCCCGGTGGTAGCAGGAGACCAGAGTCAATCCCGAGGGATCCCCACCGTTAACTCATCTAGCAGTTGATCTCTCTATCCCCTAAACCCTAAACCCCTAAACCCCTAAACCCTTTTAAAGAAAAAGCCCTAAACCCTAAACCCTATAACTTCAGGTAGGATTCCTTAATCTAGAGATCCACCCTCAGCCCTAAACACCTACGCCCTAAGCCTTGAACCCTGAACTGGAGGCTCTTGGTTGGCTCATTTAGAAGGCCTTACTAAATACCATAGGGTTTTAAGGATTCCTTCCTATAGTTATAGTATAGCATAGCCCCAAACCCTATTCTAGTATTAAGGCCCCTATATTATCTGA
This sequence comes from Symbiodinium sp. CCMP2456, assembly GCA_905221635.1. NCBI lineage: Eukaryota > Dinophyceae > Suessiales > Symbiodiniaceae > Symbiodinium > Symbiodinium sp. CCMP2456. Next base: position 33,182 of record CAJNDV010032366.1, on the reverse strand, counting down.
GAGTCCCGAAGCATCGCTGCAGGTCTTGCACGGCCGTGCTGCCGACCTTCCGACGGAGGATCTGCTGGCAAGCCTCGGAGGTCCTCTGGGAGGGCTCCCCAAAGGGTTCATAGACGCAGGGTTTAGGGTTTAGGGTTTCCCTTTAACTTCGGGTTCCGTTTTTTGGTCATAGGACTTTCTGAGAGGCATAAGGGTTCGGAAGGGAAGTAGGCGTTCAAAAACAGGCCCGAAACCCCTAAACCCCCAAACCCCCAAACCCCCTAAAACCCCTTAAACCCCCCCAAACCCCTTAAACCCTAAACCCGCCAACCTCCAAACCCCAAACCCCTTAAACCCCAAACCAAACCCCCAAACCCCAAACCCCTTAAACCCTAAACCCCCAAACCCTAAACCCCCAAACCCTAAACCCTAAACCCCTTAAGCCCTAAACCCTGAACCCCTGAAGCCCTAAACCCCCAAACCCCTTAAGCCCTAAACCCCTCAAACCCTAAACCCTAAACCAAAAACCCTTAAACCCCAAACCCTAAAACCCTTAAGCCCCAAACCCCCAAACCCTAAACCCTAAACCCCCAAACCCTAAAACCCTTAGCCCCAAACCCACAAACCCTAAGCCCTAAACCCCTTAAGCCCTACAGCTCTGAACCCATCGCTGAGGTCCTCCAGAGCTCTTAGTCTCCGAGCTCCTGGGTTATACGGCTCCCCAGAGAGAATTCAGGGGGTTCGGAGTTTAGGGGTTGAGGGTTTGGGGGTTTAGGGGTTTAGGGTTTGGGGGTTTAGGGTTTAGTTGAGGAGTTTAGGGTTTAGGGGTTGAGGGGTTTAGGGGTGTTTAGGGGTTTAGGGGTTTAGGGTTTAGAGTTTAGGGTTGAGATTCAATCCTCCACACGTTTGGGACCGTGCCAGCGCGCGCAATGCATTGCTAGGTATGGAAAAGCGGTCTGAGCCGAAGCAGACTTCGAATACCAGAAGTCCAGCATACCGCGAGTACAAGCGGAATGCTGCTTGTTTCATCCGTTGCATTTTGATGGATGACAGGATTGATGCGGCCATCTCTTCGTTGCCTTCGTTATATGACCTAATTAATCAAGAAGCATGTGACTGAGAATGAGCTTGACGACATATTCATTGGCTTACATGCCACCGAGGAGCAAACTGCTCAATCGGTGGAAAAATGCCGCGAGTATAGGGTGAAGCTCGAGTCCATCTTGAAACAAGGCAAGGCACCCCGCGGTGTCATTGACGAAGGTTTTACCAGAGTGGACGTCAATGCCGTTTTCGGGTATCTTGTCGATCACGTTCTTTTTGGCGAAAGTCCCGACTTTCCGGAACCTTCTGTAGAGCAGCCAAACTCGCAGAATTTGACGATTAGACGTGCTGATCACGGGGCGGTGTCCCAGTTTTCGATCAAGCACAAACTCCGCCGCAAAATTATAGAAGATCTCGCGAACGTTAGCATCGACAGCCCGATATGCATTGAAGTCGATCAGACGGGAATGGAATTGCACGAACGTTCATCCCGCCAAATCGCCTCCGAGGGGTTACTGAGTCCGTGGCTAACGGTCTTTGAGCGCATTAGGACACGCCTAAACAAATCTTCACAGTGCGAGGATATTATCCATTCTTTTACTCGGATGATGAAGTTCGATTATAATGGGATAACCATCAAGATGAAGGTTTTTGTTGACGGGCATGCCAAATGGGCCAATTTCCGTTTTCAGGACTTTTACATGACCAGCGGATGGCGCTTCACCAGCACAATCAATTTCTTGGTTGAGATGGTGGCCACACACACGACTTTGGCCACAAATGTGTCGTGATTTTACGAGAAATTGGGCAGTTTGCCATGGTGAATGCATCAAGGAGAAATTCACCTTTACTTCTTGGCACGGAACTCAATTTCACATGTCGACACGTACTGAGGGAGACGACTTCATAGCATTGCTTTCGCGCACCATCCACGAGGAAGAGGCTGGTATTTTGATGCGATACCGTGACCTCGGGATGGAGACGAAGCTTAAATTCGTCGATGTAGGACGACGGGCGGAATTTGTTGGTTTGCATTGTTTGATGACAGCCAAGGGAATATCCCAAAGCCGGTGCCCAGATCTTTTACGCACCCTAACCAAGTTATGCGTCACATTAGGGCGTGGCGATTTTCTAGCGGTTGCCAGCCAATTCGAGGTATTGCTCGTTTGCTCTTATGTGGGCTTTGGTCTCGTCCGAAGTATCGGAAATGTTTTTGAGACTGGCAGAAGGGTGCGCGCGTCGACGCTTACATTTGAGTGGGTCAACTGTGATCCACGAGTACGATGATCCTTACTTGTGGCAGATGCAACACGAGCTCGAAGCAGACGTCACAGAAGGATCTCGTTATGCAAATGTCAGCATCGACGGCGTTTTACGAGCGACCCGTTCACGGTTGATGAGCGCGAATAGTCTAACTCAAGATGAGCAGATTGTCGCTTTCACCCACATTTTAGAAGTGTCAGTGACCACAGAGTTTCGCGAGGACTATCTTCGTTTCTTGGTCTTCTGTCAGTCTTTGGCCGTTGACATGGACGAGACTGACGCTTTTATGGCACTTCCGAACTTCATGCGGGAAGCTCTTTGCGAACAGTTGCCGACTAATTAGTTTCTTCGTTGTCTCACCCGGTCAGGATAATAGCGCCAAGCGCGGGGGCCTGGCTGGTCTTCGTCGGATTTTACAACCCATCGGTGAGGTCCTGCAGAACTCTTGGTCTCCGAGCTCCTGGGTTCAAACGGCTCCCAGAGAGGATTCAGGGGGGTTAGGGCTTATGGGTTGAGGAGTTTAGGGGTTTAGGGTTTAGGGGTTTAGGGGTTTAGGGTTTGGGGTTGAGGAGTTTAGGGTTTTAGGGGTTGAGGGTTTAGGGGTTTAGGGTTCAGGGTTTAGGGGTGCAGCGGTTTAGGGGCTTGGGGTTTAGGGGTTGAAGAGTGTAGGGGTTTAGGGTTTAGGGGTTTAGGGTTGAGGGCTTAGGAGTTTAGGGGTTTAGGGGTTTAGGGTTTAGGGTTGAGATTCTGTATGTCTGGGGGTTTGAGGGGTCTCGGAGTTTAGGGCTTTAACGGCTTAGGGCTTGAACTTTAGGAGTTTAGGGTTTGAGGGTTTAGGGGTTTAGGGTTCGGGGTTTCAGGGTTTAGGGTTTGGGGTTTAGGGTTTGGGGTTTTCGGCTCTAGGGGCGTAGGGGTTTAGGGCTGGGGGGTTTGGGGCTTTTTGCACTTCGCAAGCTTAGGGCTGATCCGATTCAGGAGTTCCTCCCTTCGGCTTCCACCACATGCTTTTCAATATCTAAACCCTGAATCTTGAACATAACCCTACTTGCAACTGCCACTTGCGATTCTATAGAGGCCCCTACACCCCACACTCTGAGCTTTTGAAAAAGTCTCTATACAACTACCCAGAAACCTGCAACCGAATCCTACGCCCCTAAACCCTGAACCCCTCAACCCCTAAACCCTACGCCCCTACACCCCTCAAGCCCCCAAACCCCTAAAGCCCTAAAACTCCTAAGTCCCTAAACCCTAAACTCAAAAGCCTAAACCCTAAAGCCTAAACCCTGAAGCCGTACCCCTAAAGCCTAAAGCTTTAGCGCCTTAAAAGCCCCGAAGGAGCCTCGGTCTCAAGGCTTTAGGCTTTAGAGGGTTTAGAGGGTTCAGGGTTTAGAGTTTAGGGCTTAGGGTTTAGGGTTTAGGTGTTTGGGTTTTGAGTTTAGGGTTTGAACCCGCAGCCCCACCACTTGAAGCGCCCCAACCAGCCCCCAAAGCCTTGCATCCGCGGCCTAGGCCTTAAAGCCAAAACCCTGGCCCCCAAAACTCCCCCAAAACCCAAAACCACTCCCCCAAAACCCAACACCTAAACCCTAAACCCTAAACCCTAAACCCAAAACCTAACCCTCAACCCTAAACCCTAAACCCTCAACCCTAACCCAAAACCCAAAACCTAAACCGTAAACCAGAAACCCTAAACCCGAAAGCCCTATGCTCTAAAGTCCCTGAGGCCAGTGAGGAGGGAGCCCCTGCCCGATGCCCAGCAGAGAATAGAGCTTCAAGCCTTTGGCGTCCTAAAGGAAGGGTATAGGGTTTAGGTCTAGAGGGTCTTGGCTTTGGGGGTTTAGGGTTTGGGGTTTAGCGTTTGGGGTTTAGGGTTTAGGATTTGGGATTTAGGGTCTGGGGTTTGGGGGTTTAGGGGTTTAGGGTTTGGGGTTTGGGGGTTTAGGGTGTAGGGTTTAGGGGTAAAGGGTTCAATTTTCAACAGATACAAGGGTTTCTGTTGCTAGTCGTTTAATGTAAAGGTTGTAGTCTTAGTGTTTTTTCTTGTGGTTGGCCCACTGGACGGGCAGATTTGTGCGCGAGGGCTCTTTCTTTTTTGGTGCCCCGATGTTTGTTGACTTAACCCTCCACCCTCTAAACTTCTCCTCAAAATTTTAAACGGTGTTTCAGGCCATCCTTCTGGACCTGCAGCGGCGCCTGGGCCCAGTGAAGGCCCCTCCGGGCTTGGATGAATCTAAGTCGTAAACCTTACCCCAAAACCCTAACCCTAACTGTAAACCCTAAGCCCTAAGCCCTAAGCCCTAAGCCCTAAACCCTAAACCCAAACCAAAACCCTATCAAACCAGAGAGCCGAAGCCCTTTCGGGCCCCACTAAGGGGAGGTTTAGGGTTTGGGGCCTAGGGTTTGGGGTTTAGGGTTTGGGGTTTGGGTCCTCATGTCTACGGGGAGGAGAACATCCTGAGCCCACAGCCTTCGCCTTGGGTTTCGGGGTTTCGGGATTCGGGTTTGGGGTTGAAGTGGAAAGGGTTTAGTGTTTAGAGGCTTGGGGTTTAGAGATTTAGGGGTTTCGGGATTAGGGTTTGGAGTTGGTGTGTTTAGGGCTTAGGGGCATTGGGTTTAGGGTTTAGGGTTTAGGGAGTTTACAAGGCTAAGATGCAAGATTCGTGTTGCTTGACAGGTGGAGGGTTTAGGGGTTGGCTGTGTCCAAGGTTTCAAGCCTAGGATTCCGGCTTACTTAGGTTTAAAGCTGATAGAACCCGGGTTCAAGATTTTATTTGCGGTTGTTTATTTCACTGCAGTCTCGGTTCCTTTTTCTCAATCTGTGTAACACGACAGGGTTCATAGGTTCAGAGTACAGAGGGTCCGCTGGAAGCCATTTCCCGGAGAACTGGATTCATGGTAAATGCTACTAAACCCCCAAACCCTCTAAAACCCAAACCCCGAAGCCTCCACCACTAAACCCTGTTCCCTAAATCCCTTACCCCTTAGCCCCAAAACCCCCAAACCCCTGAACTCCTTAGCCCCCGAGCCCTCAAGCCGGTTAGGGGCAAAGAGCTTTGGGGTTGAGGGATTTAGGCCCCTCAAACCCCTAAACCCCTCAACCCCCAACTTCTGCACCCCTAAACCCTTGGAACCTAAACCCTTAAACCCTAAACCCCCAAACCGGCACACTGTGAAACTGCTTCGTTTCCTGTACTCCACTGTGATGGCAGTTTAGCTGTTGTCTTTCCAGAGTGCAAGCCTCGACACAGAGGCGAGTCTCGCTGCGGAGAAAGGGGCTAGTGCACTTTAAAAAAAAAACCCAAACCGTTAAACCGTTAAGCCCTAAACGGGGAGCAGGTCATCCCGCAATCGGTCCAAAGCTGGATGTTGCCCGTGCACCCTGGATGCGGGGTTTAAGGCTTAGGGGTGTGGGGTTTAGGGTTCAGGGCATCGGGGTTTAATTAGGGTTCAGGATTTAGGGGTTTAGGGGTTTGTGGTTCGGGTTTAGGTGTGAAGGGTTTAGTGAGGGGTTTCGGGCTTTTTGGACTTCACTCAGCTTTTGGGCGCTCGCTTCCGGTCAAGCGCGTCGGGTGTGGGTTGCAAGTTTACACAGAGTCGGCGGTGTTGGAAAAGGCTGCAGCAGTTTGGGATGATGGGTTTGCGGTCTTGTCGATGACCGATGCTCACGGATTTGTTCTGCGGCTTTGGCTTTCTGGAAGATTCGGGCACCCGGAGCACTCGTGCATGGTCTTGTTGGCTTTGCGAAATTTTAACTTGCTTTGTGGAGCTATTAACTTGAACATGGGGCTGAGTTAGATTACTAGACCCCCAACTCCCACAACTGTAGTCTCAACATTCAAGCCACTATCAAAGGGGCATCAGTGGGAAAGAACAGGGTTTATGGGGCTTTTATGGTTTGGGGCTTCGCTAAACCCTGCGTTTTAGGGGTTTAGGCTTTAGGGTTTAAGAGTTTGGATAGGGTTTAGGTCTAGGTTTTGGGTATGCTACACACAGGTGCTGGGATTTAAATGGCAGAAAGGCTCAGGGAACTCAAGCATGGATCAGTATTGGGCTTCTGGGAAGCTCACCCTAAATAGTCTTGAGATACCTTCCATGCCTGACTTGCACTTTGTTATTCGTGTAAGTAACCTTCAGCCTTTGTGAAGAACCAGAACCCCTATAGAATCGCCAGTAGTTCCCCCCAAACCCGATAGCCTAAACGCCTGAAGCCCTAGACCCTATATACCCTGGACCCTAAATCCTAAGACCCTAAAGCCCTAAGCCCGAAACCTTATAGCCCTTTACCCTAAATCCTAAACCCTAAATCCTAAAGTCACATGCAAGTGTAGTCACATCGAGGCGGCCCCTGGAGCTATCGAGCCCCTCGCCGGCGGGGATGGGATGGGCTTCCTTTTTAGGGTTTAGGGTTTCGGGCTTAAGGGTTTGAGGGTTCCTTTTAGGGCTTTAGGTCTACTGTAGGGTTTCCGTTTCGGGTTTTGGGTTTGGGGTGTCTGGTTTTGCCCTCAAATCCTAAACCCTGTTTTAATCCCTAAGCCTTACACCCTGCCTTAAGCCCTAACCCTAAACCCTAAACTCTAAACCCTAAACCCTACGCCCTGAACCCTAAACCCTAAACCCCTAAACCCCTAAGCCCCTAAGCCCCTAAGCCCCCTAAGCCTCGCTGAGGCTGGCACTGCCTGAAGAACTGGCTCCTGCATGGAGGCTGGCCTTCGAGGTGGGCTGCCGCTTTTTTAAGGGGTTTAGGGTTTAGGGCTTAGGGCTTTGGGTTTAGGGTTTAGGGTGTAGGGCTATAGAAGCCTGAATAGTTGTCAATGTTATCAATACTGTTCCTTAGAATTCCTATTTTACCTATGATGGTCTAAAAACAGATATAGCAAAAGAACCCTCCCCTGTAGTAGAGCGTAAACCCAAGAACCTTCAAGACGCCTTTTGTAGAACAAGGGGGAGCCTAGGCCTAGGCGGATTCCCCGGGCCCCTGTATGGAGTATCTGCCTGTCGACGCCCCCCAGGGTCAGCCTCGGGGCATGTTTGGGCTGACGGTGTCGGGTTTAGGCGTCAAGGGTTCAGATAATAGGGCTATTGAGGCTTGGATTGATGCATCCTCATGAACAGCCAGCTTTACGGGCTGCCAGCGGATTGGGTAGCCGGCATAGAGGCCCGTCTCAGCCATGGCGGTCGTGCCTACGAAGCTCCGCGCGCCGCAGAGCGGGGCCTCCGTGCCAGTCAGTGGAAGGGAGACCATGGCAAAGCCCGTCGCAAGGGAGATGCCAAAAGCACAGCTCATCGCAGATGAGGACGTAGAGACGGCGGAAGGCTCCACTGAAATCAGGAACCTCTGCTAAACACCAAGCGCATTTTTTGGGCATGGTTTGGTGAACCGCCTGTAAGAGCCGCAAGAGAGAACCGGAGCTCCGAAGCCTCAACAGATCCCCAAATCCTAACCCTAAGCGGTTGAGGGTTTAGGATGAAGGCAAAAGCCCAATGCAGTAGAGGAGCATGGCACCTTTGCCTGGGGAGCGCGAGCATCACTGCACCGACCCTTTCTGGATTTTGCTTCTCCTCGCGGCCTTGGGTGTGCTGTATGTCCCCTTCACGAAGGCGAAACGGGGTGGGATCCTGGTTTCACGTACTTCAGCTTGAAGCTACCGCACAGCAAGGATATGTACGTACATACATACATACATACATACATACATACATACATACATACATACAAAAACGAGCATTCCTTATGACGGGCCCTTAAATCCCTTCTTAAATCCCCAGCAAGCCTTACGAAGCCAACCATTATAGTAACCATGACGAGCCTTCTAAGCCAAAGGTGCAAAACACTCGAAAGCCCTTTGAAGTCCTCAAGTAGAACCCCAAAAGGCTTTGGAGGAGGGCGACATGTCCAAGTACACCAGCGGTTTTGACTACAAGGGTAGGATGTGTGGCCACGACATCTGCGACAACGGAGAAGTTTGTGGACACTTCATCTACTTCTGCTCGAAGCTTGGGGAGAGCGGAATCGACACGTTTCATCCAATCTGCATAGACAGCTGCCCCACCTCCAACCTGACATCGCATCTCTGCTATGACGAAGCCTCGATGGGCCCATTGCTTGTGCAGGACTGGCCTACCAAAGAGTATGGCATGAAGTGCCTGCAACGGTCCCATCGCGTCTAGGCCCTATTGTTTATTATTGGTCATACTGTTCACAATCATCGACAGTATAGTCTTCGTTCGGAGGGAACGGGAAGCATGATTCTTGACGTTCCGCTGAGGTTTGCGGGAGGACCAGGAGCACTTGCGCAAGCGATTGGCCGGAGATATGACCCGCTTCAAGAATGCCGCTCACACCCCGGGACTCTGGGTTCTTGACTTAGGAACCTAACTTAAGTTACCATACATAGCCCATTTAGTTACCATAATGGGTTAAATAGCATGTGCATCCATCTGCTAAATAGCATACGAATCCATATGCTACCGTTATTGTGGTAGCTTCTACAAGTGAACTTCCCTCATATGATCCCAGGAATGGTACTTGACTGCGTCGCCTCCATTGCGGCGGCCCGATGGCACCTCCTCATCGTCGCCTTTGTGTCGATTGCCGCTGGCCTCATGTACATGCTCTTCTTATGGAGCTTCCTCGACTTCCTCATCCATGGATCGGTAGTGCTAGTGATCCTCATGCCCACCGCCGCTTGGACCATGTCAAGGAACTGAATTTCAGCAACCATTATGGTCGGACATGGTAGATCGCGCTTTCCTTACTGTTTTGTGTGTCGAGGATGCTCCGATGCTCCTTAACGCCTTAAATGCATCATTCTGAAACAATACAACACCCTCATTAGGAAGCTTGTATTGTGGAGTCTTGAACTGAATTTCTTGGTGCCCCAAGAACACCGTTATAAGAACCCCCCGAAGAACACATTTACAAAATCCCAAGGAACCTCTTTAAAACCCTGATAGATACCCTTAAACACTTAACTTGTCATGTATATACCCTCCAAAATTGTATTCTCATGATGAAGGTTATATGTTATCCTCCCCAACAATACCCTTGTAGAACCCGAGAAAAGGACCCGCACTCCTTGAAAGAAATGCGTATCCAACCTTCGAAGGATCCCTCCGACAGACCTAAACCCCAAATTAGGGCTTAGGGTTTAGGGTTTAGGGTTTAACTCCACAACCTAAGCTCAAACCCGTACACCCCACACCCAAAACCAAAACCCTAAACTCCCAAAGCCCCAAAACCTAAACCTGAACAGGGTTTAACACCTATACTAAAGAAGCTGATTCAAGCATGTATAAACTCACATGAATGTTCTGCCCACCTGCCCCCCGCCCTGACATCCACAAGGGAGGATGCAGGGTAGGGGACAACGCACCGGGGCAACCGGCTCTTAAGGGCTACAGCTTGGCTTCAGCACCCCCCTCGGCCTGCCATCCGGCAGGAGGCTGGGCGCTCTTCACAGGCTGTCCATCCCTTCCGAGAGACGAGCATCTGTGGCAACGCATGCTGTAGCTTTGCTTGTGCCGTGCTAGCACCGTGTTACTGCTCCCCCCTGTCCCCGGCAGTGGGCCGGCTACGCAAACTCTACCCAGAGATTCACCTTCCACCATGGCATTAACCAAGGCTTCCGGCATCATCCCAAGCAGAGCGCGCCCGTACACGACACCGCACCAAGGACCTGCGTGCCTGAAGACGATTTCTGCCTCTCGGCTACCTCAACTTCCTCCGCCAGGGCAGCCTTCCCTTGCAACCAATGCTCCACGTCTCCTGGATGATGGTGCCGACAATGGTTTACTCGCCACTGCAGCCCCCTCCATCGACCAAGTTCATAGCGGCAGCATTGTAATTGTGGTGGCGTGCTGGTCTGACAAAGTCCTCCAAGCCGTAGGATGCACCATGATTCGGCGTAGCAGAGACGCATGTCTGAAGCGCATAGCTTTTTCGCACGTACGTTCGTGCTTGGGCCATTGGGCGTCATAACCTCAGGAGGTGATTCAAGCATGTATAAGCTCGCATGAATGTTCTGCCCACCTGCCCCCCGCCCTGACATCCACAAGGGAGGATGCAGGGTAGGGGACAACGCACCGGGGCAACCGGCTCTTAAGGGCTACAGCTTGGCTTCAGCATATACCCTAATAACCTAAAACCCGAAATCCTGAACCCTAAACTTTAATAAACCCGAGAACCCTAAACCTTAAACCCCAAAACCTTAAATCCTAAACCCTCAACCCTTGATCCTAAAACGCTGCAGGCCTTCGGTGTCTGGAACCTCTTCGTCTTCTACAACGGCGGAGGGATCGGAGCAGCCGTCAGAGGAGATGCGCAAGCCCAGGAGTGGCAGTGGGGGTGTAGGGTTGAGGGTTCAGGGAGTTTAGAGGGTTTAGGGCTTTAGGGTTTAGGGGTTAGGGTTGTTGGGGTTTAGATTTTAGGGCTTAAGGCTCTAGGGACTTTAGAGGGTTTAGAGGGTTCAGGGCTTCATGGTTTAAGGCTTTGGGGTTTAAGCTTTGAGCTTTCGGGTGTAAGGTTTAGGCTTCAAAGCTAAGGGTTTGGCGGGAAATGCGTGAAACCAGCAGAACTGAACTGCTTGAAGAGCTTCTTGGTACCTGTTGCAGGGTTCTCACAGGGTCGGCTGTTGAGCTCAGGTCTGATGGGCAGTTCTCTAAATTAGGGTTCCTTTTGGGGTCCCTTAAAGGGATATGTAAGGGTTTTTATGAGGCTTCTATAAGTGTGCTATTTGGGTAGTTTTCTAAATTCGGATTCCAGGGCGCCGTACCGTGTTGGGGACCGAAAATGGAACCCTAATTTAGCGAGCAGCCCTGGCAGTCTGGTGTTTTGAGGAGGTCTTTGGGTTGGACGTTCCCTGAAGAGACCATAGCAATCATTGTGGACAGGAGCCTAACCAACCCCCACACCTGAAAGCTACACTCCCCTCGGAACCCCTAGACTCTGAACCCTCAAATCTATGCCTTGAGGCCCAACAGCCTACACCTTAAACTCTCATTTCTACTCCCACCCAAGACCCAGAAGCTCTTATATCGAAGTTAAACCTAAACGCGAATATTGGGCCTGCAGGGATTAGTTCACAGTAGACGGTATCATGCCCCTCTGAAATCTGATTCAGTTTATTGAGGCCCATATCATAAACCCTCCATAATTAACCCAATCTGAGACCTTATTCCAACGATTTCAGACCAATGTATTTATTCCCCCTGAAGCCGTAGACCAGATAAAACCCGCATAAACCATCAAGGACCCCTGTGGAACCTTGTAAAGCCCATATAGAAAGTCCATCTAACGCACCCATAGAAAGCAACCCCAACCCTGAGGCCTTCAAGCCTGAACCCCAAGCCCTAAACCCTAAACCCTGCGCCCTAAACCCTAAAATAACCCTAGAGCCTCGAGCCCTCAACCCTCACTCCGTCGTCTCCCAGAAAGGAGGCCTTGTGGATGGGCTCAGCAGGTGGGGCGCGGGTTCTCTGAATTGGGCTTTTCGAAGAAAGGCTCCTGTAGGTTCCTGATTCTAGGGCTACCGTAAGGGGCCCAAATTTTACCAATACCATATGATGGGCCCCAAAACCTTATTCTAATCATTCAGGGCCCTATATTAGGGTAGGGCAAGAAAGGTTTGTTTTTGAGTGCTTGATTTTTGTGTCGCAATTGTTTTAGGCTTTTTTGGGCCTGGGGGTTCGGCGTTTGGGGTCTAGAGTCTAGGGTTTACGGGCGGGATTGATTGTAGGTTAGAGAGCTGCCCAGGTGTCGCCGTCGGCTTCCTTCTGTGGTGCGCCTTGAAGCAGATTCTAAAGAAGCTCGACACTGCAGAGGGCTGCATAATTGCGACGACCGAATGCCTCTTTCAACTCCCATTTATTATGCTTGAGCCTGCTTTCAGCTTGATGGTCAAGTTGGCGGTGATGGTCCCCCTCTTCCTGATCATGTTCGGCTATGCCTCAACTAGCGACATGAAGCTTATCGAGACTGCACACGGGATACATCGCCATTTGCAGCTGGACAAAGAGCAGATCTGTGTAATCCTCTACTGTCTCTTTATGATTGCATGGTTGGTCGAGCTGATCCACAACATGACGCAGTATGTCCTTGTATACATTGCAGAGAAATGGTACTTCACCGAGTATGTCGGGGGTCGGAAGGTCGACGTTCCCGGCTTTTGCGTCGTCCTGGAAGCCACTTGCAACCTGTTCCGATACCACCTCGGGTCTGTGATCTTCGGGTCACTTCAGAAGCTTAGCTGGGTCCTCGTTAGCTACAATTTTACATTTTGCTATAATAAACCCAACAAGGATTAACAATGATGATGCTGAATATGGCCCCCAACGGGGAAGCAGTTAGTAGTTGAGGAAGCAACCTTTCACCTTTTCTGACATCATTAAAATGAGAGAAGTAGCCTGTAGATCCCGTGGGCAATGGGCAATGCACCTTATCTAATCCTTGAAGCCCTTTTTCTCGTAGGTATACAAATACGGGTTAGGGTTTTGGGTATAAAAGAACCGTGAATCTAGGACTAGTTTATCGCCAGAAAAGCTTATTCCTCATGAGCGCTCTTTGTCTAACACCTACAGACTGTAGACAAACACCCTAAAGCCCTGTAAGGAAGACTCTATTCAGAATTCCCAAAATCCTCGCGGATGGTATCTTCCCCTTCGGTTGCTTCTCTGTGCCGAAGCACAAGGATCGGGGGCCTGGATTAAACATCCCCTACTAAGTACAGGAGTTGTTTTGTCTTTGGAGGCGGATTAAGGATCCTTCATATAAGGACCCTTATTTGTCGATGCCCCACCTACCGTGATCCCACCCTTCAAGCCCTTGGAATGAAAGGATTCCGGCACACGGTGTAGCGTCGCTTGGTGAATGTTAGTTTTAGGGCGGTTCAGGGTTTTCGTCTTCAGGGTTTAAGGTTTAGCACTAAAGTTTGGCACCCACGTGTCCCCGCAGATGACCACGAGGGTTGGAGCAATTTTGTACCCTTTGGGGGCTTGTTCCCTTTCATGTTTTCAGGGCAGTGTTTGGGGTTTTGGAGTTCAAGGTCTAGGGTTTAGCGCTTGGGGTTTAAAGTTTCGGGGTTGAGTTGCAGGGATCCGTTTTACTTTTGGTCGTGGCTTGACTGAGCCAGCCCACCAAACCCTCGACCCGAAACCCTTCAGAATCCGCTTGAAATTCCTGAACCTTAAAACCCCAAAGGCCCACCCTGAGCTCTAAACTCAAAGCCAAAACCCGCGAGGTATCTCTCATGCTCGCATTGCTGGGCAAGGAGGGTTACATGGACATGGCCATCACTTCTGCTGACTACTGTGAGGCCACCCGGCAGGTTTAGGGCTTGGGTTCAGGGTTTAAGGGTTTAGGGCATTGGGTTTACAGGTTTAGGGTTGACGTTTTAATTGGTAGTTTAGTTTTTAGTGGCGCCACCAAGAAGAAGCTCTTAGCCCAAAGCCCCACAACCCGCAACACGAAGCCCCAAAGCAACACACCAGGCCCAAGCCCCGATGCAAGAAAGCCTATATTCAAACCCCTGTGTAGTTATATTCAGGGAGCCCTGACCAACTCCCAAGCATCCCCATACCCGAAACCCTAAACCCTAAACTTTTATGCAGAAGCCTTACTGCGAGGCAACGGAGAAGGCGACGCTGACCTTAGACGACTCTTCTGCGGAGCGGGTCTTAACATGGACCCAGCTTGTCTTTGAGCTGCTGGGCTCTGGTTTGGGTTTGGGCTCAAATTGGGTTTTTGGGTTCTTGAAGAATCTGGATTGAGGCCAGCAGCGGAAGGGCTTATTTATGAAGGTTCGATAAGGTGTTCGAAGGAGTTCTGGGTTCTTGTGTAGGAATTTAGCCTAGGATACTATCATTTATTTTTACTACCGGCGTGGTGTTCTGCATTTCTGATGGAGTTTCATAGCAATTGATAGGGCTTGCAAGCGTTAGGTAAGGGTGCTGCAAGGGTTGTAGGCGTTGTGGGGAACTTAATTTAGTTTACAATCGTAAGGAAAGCAAATTATCCACCATATATCCCCAAACCCAAACCTCATATCCCTGCTGTGAAATGTCACACAAGACAAATCCTTAGGTAAGTCGCGTTATCGAACGAAGCCCTTTTACCATCCTGCTTAAACTAAGATCCTCAACAAGAGCCCGGCCAACATAATACGAACCACCTTACAAAACCCCTAAACCCTAACCCCAAACCCCAAACCCTAAAGACCCCTAAAGACTCAACAAACCCTAAACCTGAACCTTGAACCCTAAACCCTGAACCCTAAAACCGAAACCCTAAGCCCTAAACCCCCAGGCTCGGGGGCTTGCTGCTGATGACCGGGGTGGCCACCTTGTACATGGCCGTGACCGTGCACAGCAATCCTCAGTTCACAGATCCCGCCAATGACATGTTCTTGAAGGAGCCCCCCCCCCCCATCCTTCAAACCGCGAACTCTAAGCCCGGTACCTTCAGCCGTATTCTTGACAGAATCAGGGGGGCTTTCCTTCATGCCTCTCGGAAAACAGAAAGCATGTACGTGTTTTTTGTATGTACGTATGTACGTAGGTATGTTTGTATGCATGCATGCATGCATGCACGCATGTGCATGTGTATGCGTATGCGTATGTGTGCGTGCATGTGTACGCGTATGTGTATGTGTATG
>CAJNDV010032365.1:5712-38766 GCA_905221635.1 Symbiodinium sp. CCMP2456 | reverse complement strand
ATATATATATATTATATTATATGTATGTTACATTAAAACTACTTATAGGCTGTTGCATCTGCCGCAATATACACTATATGGTAAACACTTGTAAACACGCTACATATGCTCTTTCTCCCTATATATATACACATGTTTCTAAAGGTATACATACACTATTATATATATATATATANNATATATATATACATACGTATATATATATATATATGTGTGTGTTATATGCTAATCGTACGTTCTATATCTATATCTATATCTATATCTATATCTATATCTATATCTATATCTATATCTATATCTATATCTATATCTATCTCTATATCTATATCTATATCTATCTATATACATACTAGACACGCGTGCGTGCTTCGCAGACACTTAGTGTCTGCATCTCGGCGACGACTGGTAGTGCTGAGGCAGCTCGTAAATTCTGCTTTTTGCGGGATCTTTGCTAGCTGCCCGCTGCCTCCGCCAAGTGTGCTGATGTCCGAAGTTGATGTTTCGAAGCACTAGCCAGTGATAGTGACCGCTAGCGGAGCAAGAAGAAGAAGAAGACGCAGAATAATAGTACTACGAATAACGAATAATAATCATCAGAATAATAAGAACAATAATAGTAGTAGCAATAATAATAATAAAATAATAATAATAATATGAAGAAGAAAATAATATCACGAAGAAGAATAATTATGACAAGAAGAATAGTAGTTAAGAGTAAGGATAAGAAGAAGCAGAATAAGCAATGCTCATGGTTGCTGTCCGAAGCACAAATTGACATGTGCACAGCCAGCTGCTTGTTGGTTCCTCCCAGCCAGCCCTTGCGCAGACGTTTGCCATTGTCATCACGGCATCGGCAGGCAGACCTGCTCGGTTGCAACCCCTAACCACGTTGCATGTGTGTGTGTGTGTGTTATAGAGCATGAGTGAGATAGAGACAGACAGATCGATAAAGTGGGTTTAGTCGGATACACCGAATCCGTCACGCAGCTGAGGATATTTCTGTACTGCCAGTTCCTTGCCAGCCAAACTGGTCGGCAGACAAGTCTTAATTGTAAACGCTTCGTGTCGTCTGCCTCGGCCCGGTCGGGCACGGTCGCGAGGCAGAAAAAGTGATGAAGTGGGAAGGACGGGCTTGGAGGGGCGGAGGGGGTGTTGGTAGGGGCGGCCAGTGAATTCACGGCCAGGAGGGAAGGTCGCGTGGGAGGGATGAAGAGGAGGGGTAACAAGAGTTTTTTTTGGAACCTCTGACCGCTTCGGCCGGGGCCGAGGCGAGTCTTGGCAGTCACCACGACTTTGATCATCTGCACTGGCCAGGTCGAGCTTTGTTTTATTTCTATGTTGGCCGCTCCCTTAGACATGCGCCATAGGACACAAGCTTGTTTTGTGGGGCAACAGTTCTCGACAGTCTTGCAGCATGCAGTTCCGTGCCCAGGTTCCATTTCCATATTTCTGCTGCAATCTTGGGGCTTCTGGATGATGGTCTACATAGTTCTAGGAGGCTACCGGCTTGCTGCCAGGTGTTCCTGATTAGCAGTTCGTTGCAGTTAATGTCTGTATGATGATTGGTCGTCCGTGCGCATTATGTAACCTTCTTCGCTTTGACATCCAAGCAGTTTTCCGTGCTGATTCAATTGCAGCGAGACAACTGAAAGACGCTGGAGCTGGCAGGCGGTCTATGCTTGCTCGGAGCGATAATGCTAGTCATTCGATGGTGTCCGTGCTGCAAGGACAGACATCTTCCTTGCATGTTGACTCGTCACGCAACAGCCTCTGTGCATGTCGCACTACCAGGAACAGCCGGCAGCTGCTGCAAGTCCTTCCGGAATTCGCCAAAGCTAAACCGTGTGCGGGTTGCGCCGGCGGCCTGTTGTAAATGCTTTGCCTTCGTGCCAACGAGCGCACGGACGCGCCTCGACACGATCGACGGAATTGTGCGGAGTGGCCAAGGAAGTGAGCCACACAAAACAGAGACTTGTTAAGGTGTAGGTGCAGGAGCAGTGTGTGGTTGCGAGGAAGATTAGTCAGGTACACTGCAAGGCAACCGCCTCCTCAAGTGCCGGAGCATGCGGCTCTTTCTAGCCGCTAGCCTGATCCAGACAAGCTTCGATGCATGCACAGATGCCGAACTAAAAGCACAGTCCTCGCAGAGTATGTTAACATGCGACATTATCTGCCAGCCTATGTCGCTGGGTCCTAGGTCGAGCTTGCTTTTCGATGTACGTCTTGTAGACATGAATGGGTAGATGCTCGTGAGCCCTGCTCACCTTGGCCAGAATGGCACAGGACCGGTAGTCCGTCAGCAGCAGAGACTCGAACTGGCCCTGAATCCAGAGTGACCGTTCAGGAGCCACAAGAGTACATCCAGCAGAAGGTGAACCCGATTCTTGAGAATTTGGAGCGCTTCTCAAAGGATGTTCAGTTTCATTGAAGGCCGAGCCTAAAGGCAAAACGACCAAAGCCCGAAGCAGAGGTCACACAGCTGCTGCTGGAACGGCCTGAGCAGTCCCTTAGCCATCAATTGGCACTGTTGAGGATCGAGCCTTCTTTGGAGTATCAAGCTGGAAGGCTTGCTCCCTTCATGATCAAGTGGCTCTCGCAAAACTCCAAGACGTGTGGTGCCCATGTCGGCTCCCATCAAGTAGCAATTGGCTTTGTTTGGGTCTCTGTAGGCCAGCTGCAGCTGCGCTCACGGAGGGCGTCAATGTTTTGAGCTTCTCGTCGGAACTGGTCCAAACTGTGGCAATACAGACCTCCGCAGCACAGCCATTGCGCGTGATTTTTGTACAGGCGAGCTGAAGCTGGAGATGGAGAAGTTGCAGGCAACTCCGACCAACATGGCTCCGACAGATCCCCCGATCGAGTTTTGCAAGACCCGGCTTGACCCACAATTTCGGTTTCCTGCTCCCTGCCGTTCTACAGAATCTGAGCCGAAGCTGTCCCGTTCCTCTCGCTAGAGAGAGCGCTGCCAGGAGGAGGTGCGCGAGCTGGAGGCCCAGGCAAGGTCCCAAGGATGGTGCCTTCCGCTGCAGAGCAGTGAATACATAAAGGATCATAAACCACTTCATACATGGAGCAGATGCTTCTTTCGGACTAGTCTCGACATGTCTCGACCTATGCTATCTGCGCTCCCGCGTGTTTGCCTCGACTAATCAACACCCGTCTGCAAGTCTCCGGTAATCAACCTCGCATTATTCGATGCTCCTGCCGTTCCGCAGCTTGCCGGCTCGTCTCGACGAGTGAGACTTGTCAGGCTTGCCTCACAACCCCGCGAGTATGGTGGGTTGTACCACCACGAGGTGGAACGAAGTTACCCAACTAACCCAAAGCACGCCCCCGCCACTTCACAGTCGGAAAACAGTTGGCCTCAAATTGTGTTACGAGGTCGCTCAGTATGCCGAGCCGGTACGTTCGCACCACGTAAATAATGCTCCTCTTCGTTGGCCGGGAAGGGTCCCAATGACATGCAATGGGATTTAAAGTTGCTTTTCTTGTTCGTTCGTGGTGCGCTCCTGCAGACGTGTGCGTCACGTTCAAACGGAATCATCCAGCTTGAGAACATGTCAAATGCGATCAGGACTGAACGCACATGAAACAAGCCTCTACGCCACGCTGCTACATGAATTGAATGCTCGTGCCAGGTGTACATGACTTAACCTGAGGGCTATCCTTCCAAGTAGAACCTACGGTCCTACCAAAAAAACACTAGAATTGAATACTGTATTGTGCCGCAGTACCACATTTGCACAGCCTTTCAGGAAACAACGGGCCGTCGCCCATTACAGCAATGTGAGTTGCTGGTCTCCATTGCGTACGCCACGTCTGAAACGGGCGTGATAGCATGAAGCGTAACAGTCATGAGATCATGCCTGAGCTGTAGCAGCCGATCCGCGATGGAAGACATCGACAGGTGGAGGCACAACGTGGCGACAGGGGGCAGGCAGCGGCTCGCTCAGTGCAGAAAACTAGGCGAGCGCTGGGCGGCTGGGCCCTTATGGCCTTAGGCACTGGCTCCCCAAGCTACAGGAAGATTCGATCAACCCTGGTAGAGAGCTTTCTCCGTTATCATGGCTCCGTCTGTGGCGACGGTGTGACGGGTTACTAGAGCCGACTCCCATCTCCGAGTCTCGCGTGAGGTCGATGCGGCAGGTAGCTCTCAGGGCCAAAGCGAAGAAGCGAAGGAGCCGGAGGCAGGAAAGGAGCCGGAGGGAGAGGAAGAGGCTGCTGAGGCGGGACCCCCAACAAAAAAAGCTTGTCTTTCCAAGAGAGAAGTCGGCTGCTGAGGATCCGGAGGCTCCGGAGGCGAAGCCGAAGGAGGCGGGGCCTCGGGGGCCCCGGGGGCCCCGGAGAGTGTTCGCGAGTCGATTTTGTTTTGCTTTGCGAGGAGGCCCAGGGCCAGGACTGAGTCTGCCAGATCTGCCAGACCCGAAGTCTCACGTAGGCAACGATGCCAGGGGCGGAACAGAGAGAGTTCGCAGGCTAGGCCCGTTCGGCATGGCATACCACATACCGCATCATACCACCATGCCAGTCTGGTGTCCGCAGTCTAAGTTCAGTGCAAAGTCACTGCTCGGCATCAGATCGTTTGTTTGAGGGTATTGGCGGAAGTCCTGGCAGCAAAACCTTGGTTGTTGCTTCTGAGGGAGGCATGACGCATGGCATGGACAGAGCAGCGAAACGAGGTCGTGTACAGCAGCCTCCCAAAGTGCACCCTCGCTTTTTCCCAGCTCCTACTCTCTGCTTGACGGGCTGGCTGCCGGTTGACTTTTTGGGAGCAAGCTGGCGGGCCTGCCACACTGCATCACAACTGCAGAAAGTTGCACAGTGTCGTCACCAAGAACGTTGGAAAGTCATGGAGACATTTTCGAGTAAACTGTTGCAGTAATCCTGGGAGTAGCTTTGGAAACTCTAGGAATTTTGGTGAACGTCTGGTCTCTTGTGTGTTTCGGTCTGGCACTAACACACGACCAAGAGAGCTTTTGTCTATGTAAGACAACAGGCGAGCTCCCCTCCTCCAAACCCAGCAGTGAGCATCACGATCTCGGCGCCCGTGTCGATCTGATGCTAGCCTCCGAGCTTCCTCACTGTGGTTGGATTGGAGCAGGGACATTGAGAAGAAAGTGCTTCACTGAAGGCTCAGCAATTCTTGATGGTATCGCGGTGTTGACATGTATTGGCCAGCGAGATGAAAAACAGGCAGGTTCTGGTGTCTGTACTTTGGTCAGACGCACCAAAAAACACTCCTGGATGCGCAGCTGCCACGCACAACAACGAGAGGCAGAACTAGTGGACTGTTTGCAAGAGGCATCAAGAGTCTCAGCATCCAGCTCGAAGCTGTGCCTAGTGCCTCCGCATAGTTTTTTCTCAACACGGCGTGGCAATGCTATCTGTTCTACGTTAGGGTCGTACAGGGGATTTGGTTGCTGTATGTTGCTGTTCCCGCGAGGCACGCCCGTCACCGCACCCGCCGTTTCCACGGCTCCCGCATGCTCTTTTCGACAGCGTTGGGGAGAGATGGGGAGAGTA
This sequence comes from Symbiodinium sp. CCMP2456, assembly GCA_905221635.1. Classification (NCBI taxonomy): domain Eukaryota; class Dinophyceae; order Suessiales; family Symbiodiniaceae; genus Symbiodinium; species Symbiodinium sp. CCMP2456. Next base: position 33,243 of record CAJNDV010032365.1, on the reverse strand, counting down.
TTGTTGTGGTCTCGAGTTGCTTTTACGCTGGCATGATTTGCCTTAAAGCCTGCGCCGCTGACAAACTAACTCGCGGTTACGCGATCAGTCTGGCTATGTCTGGCTCGAACGTGAGGCATTTGCAGCAAGGTGTCATTCTTTTCGTAGTGCTTCGGGTTTGCTTAAGAGTGGCTCCTTAGTCACTAGTTTAACGTTTCTTCACGGAGTCCACGTTGGTGAGATTGGATCGCCCTATCCAGCACCATGTCCGCATGACCAATGCCTTGTTGCGTGGGTGAATCCACATCTCTCGCCACGGGCACCGGGCTAGACACTTCTTCAGGTCGCCTCACCAAAGGTGATGGGGACTGAGTTGCTTTTCCCTTCCGCGATATACTTCTCGACGATGATCTTGACTTCGGTTGATCTGGACTGGTCACTTCTCGATCCTTGTTCTTCGTGGTAGACTGCAAACATTGCATCACTGTCCTTGAAGGACGTCTTTCGCCTGGCTTAGGTCTGGTGTTCGACGAAGCAGATCGCGTTTGCGATGATGTTCTCGGAGCAGACCTTGCCCTTGCTCTCTGACGTGAGTTTGTGGATGATGCCGATGGTTTCTTTCTTTTCTCCTCCTCGGTTGTCACTGAGTCCACGGAAATGGTGTTGCCACAGGCATCAAACATAGCTCATTGTGTTCTTTCTCTCGGTCTCTCTCTGTCTCTCTCTCTCTCTGTGTCTCTCTCGGTCTGTTCTTTCATGCTTCCCTGTGGCTTCCTTAACTGTACCTTTTCTTTTTGAGAACCGTCTCAGTCCAATAGGAGCAACAGCTTGAGAACCCTGTTCACGAACTCATGCTGGGAATCGAGCCATGCGTTTGTTTTGTTCTTGTTCATTCTGCTATTTGTTTTTCAATTGTGGTGCTTGGGCTGTTCACAGACTCATGCTGTGAAGTGAGCTGTGCATGGTTTTCCGGCATCTTGATCACAAGCTCATGCTGTGAAAGAACAGTGAAAGGAGCTATGCCTCTTTCTTCCGTGTTTTTTTCAATTTTGGGGCTCGGGCTGTTCGCAACATATGCGAGGATGGGAGCCATACGCGCTTTTTTTCAGTTTGTTTTGCGGTGAACTTGTTGACAAACTGATGCTGGGAAACGAGCTGTGAGCGTGTTTTTTCATTTTTGGTGCAGTGGCTGTTCATAAACTCATGCTGGGAAGGGATCTATGCACGCCTTTTCCGCATAGCTATGCACGTTTTTTCTATTGTTTTGCACTTTCGGGCTTGAGTTGCTCACAAAGTCATGCTGTGAAGGGAGCCATGCACGCCTATTCAGCGTTTTACTCAATTTTGGTGCTTGGGCTGTTCACAAACTCATTCTGGGAAGGGAGCTATGCAGGTTTTGTTTGTTGTTGAATTCAAATTTTGGTGCTTGGGCTGTTCACAAATGCATGATGGGAAGGGAGCTATGCGCGTTTTTTCCATTATTTTTTTTTGTTTTGGTGCTTGGGCTATGCACAAACTCATGGGAAAGAAGCTATGCACGTGTTTGTGCAATTTTGTTTCAAGTTGGTGTTTTGGCTTTGCACAAACTAATTCAGGGAAGGGAGCTATGCGCGTTTTTGTTGTTTCTTGTTTTTTCAGTTTCGGTGCTTGGGCTGCTCACAATCTCATGCAACTCATGCTGGGAAGGGAGCTATGCGAGTTTTTCACGTTTGTTTTCAATTGTGGTGGGTGGGCTGTTCACAATCTCATTGCGGGAAGGGTGCTGCGCGATGTTTTTCCGCAGATGCAAGGACTGTTCATAAACTTAGGCTCGGAAGGGAGCTATGCGTTGTTTCTTCTGATTTCATTCAAATTTTGATGGTTGGGCTGTTCACAGATTCATGCTGGGAAGGTAGCTAAGCTATGCGAGTTTTTCTGCGTTGTTTTTCAATTTTAGAAGCTTGGGCTGTTCATAAACTCAGGCTGGGAAGGGAGCTCTGCACTTTTTTATCTACGTTGTTTTGAAATGTTTTCGTGCAAAAGCTGTTCGGTTTCTGTGCGTTTCACAAACTCATGCTGGGAAGGCAGCTATGCCTCTCTTCATTTTCGGCGATTTTTTCAAGTCTGGTGCTTGGGCTGTTCTAAGAATCATGGTGGGAAGGGAGCCATGCTTTTTTTTGGTGCTTGGGCTGTTGAAAAACTCGTGTTGGGAAGGGAGCCATGCGCGTGTTTTGATTTTTGGTGCACTGGCTGTTCATAAACTCATGCTAGGAGGGAGCTATACATGTGTTTGCGCGTTTCTTTTGTACCTATTTATGGGGCTTGGGGCGTTCACAAACTCATGCTGTGAAGGGAGCTATGCGCGTTGCTTTCCGTTTTGATATCAATTTTGGTGCTTAGGCCTGGGCTTTTCACAACTTCATGCTGAGAATGGAGCCATGCCCGTGTTGTCAGCGTTCTGTTTGATTGTTGGTGCTTCGGCTGTTGACAACATCATGCTGGGAAGTTTTAGTGCTCGGGCTGTTCACAAACGGTGCTCGGGCTGTTCACAAACTCCTTCTGGGAAGGGAGCTATGCGCGTTTTTTGGTCTATTTTTGTTTCAATTTTGGTGCTTGGGCTCTTCACGGACTCATGCAACTAATGCTGGGAAGGGGCGGGTTCAAACTTCCTGTTATGTCAGAGAGTAACATGTTGTCATGTCGCACTCTTGCGTTTTTTTCCAAGGTTCGATGCTGAGGCAAGTTGAGTTTTCACCATCTGAAGCCTTGCCAATGAGCATAAGCTTGTTGTCGTGGGAAAAGGAAGGGACTCCATCTGTCAGGAACTCCGTGTGCCACCCTGGGCGCGCTTCAGAGATCCCGGCTGAAAGGAGAAGGTAAGTTCTCGGACGGGCCGTAGCCAGCCATGGCATGCTCTTGCTCGTCGCTTCTTTTGGGGCTGTTGGCTCTGCTCTTGGCCTCGGGCCTATCGGGTCTTTCGTGGTGTTGGAGCTATGTGAAGGACCTGGAGAAGCGCGTTGCTACTGTGAGCGACGTGCAAGATCTCCAGAGTCGCCTCGCAGCCTTGGAGGTTCGTTGTGCCATGCAGCACCGCGCCACTGCGGCTGCAGCGACTGAGCCAGACAAGGGTGAGTTAATGCCGTGGCCTTCATCCAATTCTGCCAGGCATCTGTCCCAGACGCAAGAGAAACAGGACCACGAAGCCTCCGATGTTTTGTCACGGTTTTTCCATACTGACAACAAGACTTACAAACTTCGCATGCGAGGGGCGATGGCCGGGGCCGGGATGCCACCGTCGACTTGGAAAACTCTTCCGGGCTCTACTAGTGAAGAAAGAGACGCTCAGAAATTGACATGTGCGGCAACAGTCGGATATAAGGACGAGGCTTTTGCTGTTCTGCAGAAGCATCCACAGTTGGCAGATCTAGCTCTGGCTGCTGCTGCATTTGGCCATGTTGCGTTTACCAACATGGATGACTATGATCCTGATTCAGTGACTGAGGCTGCACTCAAATTTGAGTCAGCAAAGGTGACGCGTCTTGCGGAAGACAATCTTGGCAGCCGTCTCGAGATTGTTCGGCGCTTGTTCACACATTTCACACAAGGTAGCGGGAATGCCACTTTCATGGACCAGGGACTTGACCTTGCTCGGAAGAAGAAAATTGACGTTGACAAACGGATGATGCGACTGGTGTCTTGGGGACTCTTGAGAAGATGGCTCCTTGTTGAGCCGTTGGATCTCTCCGTGACGGGCGGTGGTCCGTTTTTGGCGGATGGTTTCCAAAACTTCCAAAACTTCCTGACCTACCGGGAGACATGGGAGATGGGGCCGGGGGAGGGTCTGGTCTACCCCAAGGCTGCGATGCAGTACTCAATGGAGAACCCGCAGGTTCTTGAGGAGAAGAGCAGTGAAGGTAAAACAATGTTGATGGAAGCGAGTTCGGTACGCTTTAGACATAACACAGGTGACACTGATCCTTTCAAATGCCTTTTGGCGGAAGCAAAGCTGCAAGAGACTCCCATCGACCAAATGTCGGCTAAAGGTGAGACTGCCGCGATGCTGGCAGCACAAGCTGGCTTGTTGGATAACTCCAAAGAGCTTGAAGAATTGAAAGTGGAGAAGGAGATAGAGGACACCAGTCGGGTTTACCATTTCCAGTACATGCTGCTCTTAGTGGTGGGTCTGCACATAGCCTTTGCTGCTGTGGGCCTCGCGTGTTCCTACAGCGACACCGGTGACAAGCAAGAACGTACCGGGCATCTGCTGGATTGTTTGGTGAAAATCGTCATTCTCACAGCCTGCAATGGGTTGATCCATTACGCTCTGCTCCCCGGCCTCTTGCTTCGACCTGACGTGCTGCTGCAGGTTTCATGCAACCTTTACCTTCCGAGCAGTTGGCCCATCTTTGCCCTGCTCGCCGCCGCCTTCTCGGCCTTTATGATCAATGACCTCCGCAGTGCTCTTGCCGAAGCCAAGAAGGGTGTTGTCGGCAGCCAGACCGTGACAGCAGTCAACATATACCAGGATCCCAAGGTGCCCATCTCGCATTGCCTGCAAACCTTCGTGCTCTCCTCCATCTTCGTTGCGTGTATTACTCCGCTATGACTGAGCCCATCGGGATGACGCTCTTCTCCCGTTTTTTTTGGTCGTGTTCCCTGTTCGTGCAATACTACATCAGCCTGAACTCCTTCCGCCCTGATTCCGAAACCTCCCTCACCAAGATCAGCCGCTGGGCCTTGCGCTTGGATGACTCGCAGGCAACCAACCACGACTTGTGGGTGGCCCTGCTGGGGCAGGACCCACTGTCGGAAGGCGAGGACGCATCCTCTCGACTCAGGCTCAGCCAAGCGGAAGTCGTGCTCCGCTTCTGCATGTGTGACTTGCCGAGGAAGCCGTGGCTTTGCTTGCTGTTTCTAGCACCCCTCTCCCCTCCTGGAGGGTTTTTCCCGTTTGCTCCTAAAAGACCTCGTCAGGTTACGTGTCCAATGGCCTCTATCGGATCTTTATCGTGTACTCGCTCCCAGTCTACCTGGCAACCTCTGGGACAGCGAGTGACTTTGCACTGAACGCCTTCGCGGTGACCTTCATCTCGGACCTGGACAACCTCTCCGCGGATGTTGAGTACAAGCGGTTTTCCTATCAATCTCTGGAAGAACCGGAAGCACGGGAAATGAAATGAAATGAAGGCATCTCTTGGACTTGGCTCGCAGTGTGGACTATGTTCTTAGCGCCCTTCCATTCAGATACTTCAAGCATGGCTGCAAAGTGGCTAGCAGAAATTTTGCCGATACATCAAGATCTTCAAGCATGGCTGCAAAGTGGCTAGCAGAAATTTTGCGAAGCTGCTTCTTGAATAGCCCAGAATTCAGGCATATTCAGGCCAAAGCCCTAGCTTTGGAGTAAAAAGCTCCCGGGGGCAATTCACGACCCATGCAAGCTTGAGATGGCACACCATGGCGAAAAGTCACAACAGCATTTTGACTGGTGCATCTTGAGGTTCAGACACAACGGGGACAGGTTCCAGCTTGCAAAGCGTATCAGCCGTCCGAATGCCCGAGAACATTGGCATTCAACCAGATCTGAAGGAAGAGCTATGGCACATATTTGACAGGGCCGCTTTATTGGCAAACTTGAGTCTGTCTTTGTAGTTTTTATCCGGAATCTATGCTTCATGCTGGATTGCTGACATGTCGCAAGCCGCCCTAGAACTTCTAGTCGAACAACTGAAATACTCTGAATTTTGGCCGCCATGCTCGTCGATGTCACGCTCCTGGGCTGAAAGAGAGAGGACACTTTGGCAAGCCTTGCAGGGAGTGTGGGCCAGTCACGGCATTCCTCGTAATCGGTTAGTGATTCTGCTCGCCTGTTCGAGGCAGTCCGTCCGCAGCTCGGGGGTGGGACGGTGATAGGGATTGCTAGACTGTTTTTGCCGATGCACGATGCCGTTGCATCGTGACTGCCATTCAGATTGAAAGGGTGCAGTGGTGCTCTCTGTACACGCATAAGGATCTCGAAGGCAACGACATCCCCGCAGAGGCCACGTTCACGTGTCAAGGTCAAGAGCGAGAGCAGCGAGAGCAAATGCTCCTTTTCAGGCAGGGCCGACTCAGCAAGCCACGGCCAACTTCGGGGCGGAGGCCGGCATAGCCCAGCCCAGCTCTGCAGCCTCAACACATGGCCTCCTCGGCGGCAGGTAGCGTGGCCGAGAGCCGCTTTGCAAGCCCAGGATGCCCCAGATGCTGCCAAAGCATTTCAGGCTCTACTGTAAGTCCTAGAATCTTCGACCGCTTCATCCGGCGCTTCGTCACTTGCAGGCCTTGTCAACCTCGATGGCCTCCCCCAAGCCCCGGCCCCGAGCAGATCCAAGCAAGCTGTGATCTGTGTGACCTCTCACTCGCCAGCTGCATGCAAGCCTGAGGTTTAGCTTCGGTTCGCGAGCAAAGGGAAGCCAAAGCAGGCCGGCAACCAGCTCAACTTTGCCCTTTTGGTTTTGGACCGTTGGAGGCCGAAAGCTCCAGGTCCTGGAAGCTACATGGATCCAAGTGCAGATCTGAATTCCAGGCCTCGAAACCGGATCTCGCCGCCTCGCCTTGAATGCCTCAGACGCCCGCAGACCCACCAGGCACAAGAGGCTACCTCGCTTTGGCTTCGGCACGGACAGCCGGTTGGTCAAGTTGGTGTCGGAAGCCTACACGGCCCGCTCAGGCCCTGAAAACGATGCCACACTGGGCGATCCCGGATTCAGATGAGAGCAGCATTCACTTCGATGATGGCTCAGGAATCGCACGCCGGGTCCCGGCTCTTACTCGCCTGATGCTTATGCTGAAGCCAGACTGAGGTTCTTGTCAAACAGAAGGAAGGCCTGCTGAGATTTTCCGGAAGACTCGCGCATGTGCCAAGGGTCACAATGGTCCTTGGGAGTGCCAACAAAGTCTCGTGCACACCCAGACGAGAGGTTCGGCTCAGAAGTGCGGACCGGATCCACGTATCACATCTGCCGGCAGGTGAAGCAGACGAAGCCTCGCCAAAAGGCCTGCTGTTTGGCGATCTTCCTGTCTATGAAGCAGAGATCTGCAGTACCTTGCTTGTCCTTCTTACAGGCTGTTGGCATACCAAGGCGTAGAATGGGATATATGGTCAGGCGTCTAGCGTTCCCGCCCTTCATGGTATGGTCTGGTAGGGTGGGGGGGGCTGGCGTGTGCGGAGAGGGGTCGGGGCGGTTGTGCGGCCAGGCGTCACAGAGAGGGCCGGGTCCGGCCGGATCTTACGCAAGCCCTACGCAAGCCATAAACCCTGTAGGGTAGGGCGCGTTCCTGTTTCTGTTAACCTTAACCTGTACGTCGTACGTAATACTTTAAACCTTACACCCAACCTAAACCCCGCCTTAATGCAGGCTCTAACGTAAACCGTTACCCCAACCAACCTACACCCTAAACCCTCCCGAAGCTCTTGTCGATTCGCAGCCTTATAACTTTTAACTTTAGACCCTAAACCGCCTAACCCCCAAACTCAACAGCTTGAGCTAAACCCTTAACCCCAAAACCCCACAACCACACCACAGGGGGAAGAGGAACCCCACAACCCACCCACGAAAGGGGGGCATCCTGGACCATGGACCATTGCGGGGGGAGGGGGGGAGCCGCGGAGCGCCTGACCATATTATGCTGGATGCAGAAGGGGGTGGGATGGTTGCAGCGTCGCAGAGCCAACAGCCTCTGGAAACGGAGTATCGCCGAATCGCAGCAGAATGTGTGCGAGCATGGTCCATGACAACGCATCAGATAGGACGGATTTGTAGATGGGGAGCCGGGCAGGTAGCTCTCACCCGTCAGGCAGGTGCTTCGAAGCGTGCATCATACGCATGGAAGTACATATGCCATCCCCGTCCTAGCAACCTTTCAACTTTCCGGGGTGTCGTCTAGTCCCATATAGCACGTATTGATCGACTGCAACTGCACATCGTCGCTCTCAAATGTGTTGAATGCCTGGAGACTCAGCGTTCGAGTGATCACGGCAAGTTTGTTTTGACCAAGTTCTCCTTGCCGCCAATTCATTTGAGCTGGTGGTGATGATGCCAGTCAGCTGCTAGCTGCAACGGAAACATGGCACATGCATCTGCTCAGCGAAGTTCAGTCCTCAAGCAGATAGTGTTGCAAGTACAGGAAGAGCCGCCTTGCAAAAACGCCGAAGACCGCAGCACCCCATCCAGAATTTCCTGAAGCGCGTTGATTCTGTTTTTTCATGTGTAACAGTGTGACAAAATCAAGGAATTCAAGGACAAGCAGAATATTGTAGAATGTTCGGGAAGTGCAATGAATGAAGGACTCCCAGACAGTGGTTGCAAGCTGACTTCCAAGTCTATTGAATCTTTGCACATTGGTAAATTTCAGCGCAAGTCGAAAGTCCTCGCAATGGCCAAGTGTGCTCCTCCTTGCTTGCATCATCGTGTCTTTCTTTCCGAAAGCAATGTAAATGTGGAGGGTGCGAGTACCATATTGGTACTCCGCTGCTCCCGCTTCGTAATCACATCACGTGATGACGGACTAGCACTAGCTGCGGTACTGAACACCCCAGCAACTGAAGCTGTACTCGATAACACTGTGCCTTGGATGTGCAAGATGCCACGGGTATCATCCCAGACATTCGTTCGCCTCGTACTCGGAATACCGACCAGGATAGTACACTCACGCTCTATCAGGAAAACGGGATCTTCGTTTGAACCGACACTTAAGACAAGCTTCCGCGTCGACAGCAGGATAGACCTACAGATGCCTACACGGGATGCTCTTGACACAGGGAGGCAGTTTCGGGGTGTGCTGCTCAGAGCATGCTGGCGAAAATCAGAAGACTGCGCGCTTCACAGACACTGTGCGGTAATGCGCGTTTCTGGCTCTGTTCGGTCGATCGTCCCGAATCGGTGCATGTTGAAGTACCCTAACGACTGAAGAAACACATCGTACAGCAGCATCGCAGATTAACGTTTGTGTCCGCTGGCGCACACGGCTACTTGCTAGGACCTTTCCATTTTCAAGCTGCTCCTTCGCAGGCACCGGGTCCAGGTGCCTACAACTTGCCAGAATTCAGGACACGACTGCTAGATCGGGTTCCATCTTCACTAGTGAAGCAGCGCACTTAAGATCTGGAGGAGCGGCGGCCCCAAGGTTAGCATCACGCCGCGGCGGGAATGCAGGGGCCAGGAAGTTGCTGCAGTTTGTGTTGCACGTCGTTGCCCAGCTGCAGAGATGGCAGGATACAAGTGAGGCTGAGCAGACGCCCGGCCCCGGGGAGCGCCAGTGCCAGCATTGCGCTTTTCAGCTTGCGACACCACGCTACTGTATCTGTTGTCTGGTATGGTCCCGGCCGTTGATGTGGTTCCTTCTCTCTGCTACGGCGGCTACGGTTCTCCTCTGTGCAAAAGCACTGGCTGTCACATTGACAGTTGCCCATGCGGTGTTGCTCCGCATGCCGAAAACTTGCAAGAGGCACGAGGAGCATAGCCTCCGTAAACGACGACTCGCATGGCGCCCTAAGCAGGCTCGATGATGACCGCATCACCTACCCTGGCAGGGGGGATCAATGGGGATCAGGGGGGTAATTTCCGTGGGAGAGGGGGTGAGGGGTTGTGGGGTGGGGGCATGCATGCCTGTGTGTCTGTATGCAGGGGTGTGCGTGTGCCAGTGTCTGTGTATGCATGCATGCATGCATGCATGCATGTATGTACGTATGTATGTATGTATGTATGTATGTATGCATTCATGGATGTTTGTGTTTTGGTCCGTATGAACGTAAAACTGCGTATGTACATATGTACCTGTACGTATGTACATAATATGTACATATGTACATACGTAGTATTTATGTAAGTAAGTGTGCATGTATGTATGTATGCGTGCAGGCATGTGTGTGTATGTATGTCCCCTCATTATCGGGTAGGTGGGCTGGGATTAGGGGATCAGTCTCGCGATCGCAGGAACAGCTCTGAAAGTTTTATTCCGTCGCCATTTTGGCATGAGCCGATCGGCCGTGCCCGAAAACAATACGGCGTGGGAGGCAAGGATTACGGGATAGATCATTCCTGCAATGTCGTTCCCACAACCGGTCGGTCGAAGCTCGTTCCCGCAAGCGGCTGGCCCGAGCTCGTCGGCAGCTCGCCGGGATGTCCCATCCTTCGGACTCCCAAGGCGACTTCCGGCTCCGGAGAATCCCGGGAACTGGGGTCACTATGTCCCTGGTGGGGCGGAGGCTCCTCCGAATCCAGCGGCTCCGGCAGCGGCATCGGGAGACTGGGGATCTGGCACTTGGGGGCGTGACGATCGTCGTCCCAAACGAGATCATGGTGCCCCGGCCGCCCACAACCCGTTCGTGGTACAGAAGCCGGAGCTTGTTCAGCAAATGGTGGTTGAGGAAGAGGACGAGACGAGGAACTCCCTCCTGGTCATCGACAATCGCGATGAGCGGGTGGTCTCTCCCTTCCAGAACTGGTTGGCACAGGAGATCATCTCCAATGCCGCCAGCTCGATCAACGTGCTGACGGAGCGGGATCAGGTGCTCACTCTCAGCTCGGGCTACCATTGTTCGCTGTTCGCAAACTACAGGCTCGATGGCATCAAGGCGATCTTGTTGTTCTCGATGACTTCGTCGACGGGAGGCCCATGTGCTCAGTGGGACTCCCATGCGAGTCGGGCTCTGTCGCATTCGGCTTTTCAGCCGTTTACTTGGCCGGTCATGTTCGACACTTCGGCCACCTATGTGGATGTCAAGGTCTTCAACGGAAATGAGGTCCTGTTCCACTGGGTGTTCCGTGGCTATCGCTCGGATGCCGACCTGTCAGTGCAACAGCAGTTCTGCGACGAAGTCTTGATCAGGTCGGCCAATGAAGGTTGGTTCCGGCCGTCCATCGTCATCTCCGTGTTCGTGGGCTGGAAAGTCTCGGTTACCTCGTTCGCGGTCGGGGCCCGGGTATATTCCATCGGCCCCCAAGGAGCGGTGATGGCGAGTGATCATGCCATGAGCACGTGCGAGCTACGTGTGACCGATCGTTCCTCGCAAGAAGGCTATGGCAACGATGCAGATCGCGTGGAGTTCCGGTTCAGGGATGCCAACAACCGGATCGACCTGAAGTGCGGGCGAACGTCCGTTCTGGGAGCCGGCAGATCAGCCGTGCTTCTTCCACGGAACAAATATGCCGAGTGATCCCTCGGTGCGCTAGATCCGTGCGCTGTTCCGCAGGGCCATAGTGAGTGTTGATCAGCGTGTCCTGGCTCAGGCACGGCGCTCGGGTGCCATTAGCAGGCCTGTGCGATCGCACTCGCAGCTGTTCAGCCCGAGATGGACAGGTCAGTTCGGAAGATCCTTTCTTTGCCATTTCTTTGCCTCTGTTCGGGGATGACTTGCGCCAATGGTTGGTCGATCTTCGGATGGCTCAGTTCGAGAAGCTCTGTGCTGTTTCAGACGGGACGATCGCTGAGTGTGTCCAAGCGTTCGTGAGTCTGGTGCCTGCGCTCGAGGCTCTCCACTCGCCAGCTCAGCGGAAGACGGAGGAGGAGCTCGCCAGGTGGGTTCCGACTATCGAGATCCTCTTCGCTCTCGTTCCCAGCACGGCTAAGACGGGGTCGGCAGATCTGGCTACTGATCTTGGCTTTGGTCTGGCTGAGACGACAGTGGCTATGGGCCGCTCCCCTCTTAGATCGAAGAAGGGCTCAGATGAGCCGCCGATGCCCCTGCCGCTCGCAAAGCGGCCCAGGACGATCGAGCCTCGAGCAGAAGACGCACAGGTGTCCTTGAAGGCTCGCGAGCTCGGCGAAGCGAGGAAGTGGGGCATGAGGCTCAGGTCCGAAACCCCGCTCCTTGCTCTCGCAGGACGAGTTGAAGGCATTGCGCTCGATCGTGTTTGAGAGTGGCGGGTTCAGGACGATCCAGCAGTGCGTTCGTCACTGGGAACGCCTTGAAACATGGGCGAAGTCACAGAACATCCAGGCCATTCCCCTGACCACGGAGGTGTTGGTGAAGTACCTACTGAACCTCTCCGATCGTGGTTGCGGGCCCACAGTGATCCCCTCAGTTCGCGGGGGCCGTGAAGTGGATCTGCAAGAGGGTCGGGATGCAGGGACCAGACCTCCTCGATGCTCGTATCATGGCTCTACAGAAGCGGGTCTACAGCGATCGAGGGAAGGAAACTCGTGAGGCGGTCCCTATCCCTTTGGTGCTGGTGGCGGCGCTCGAGAGATTCGTGTGCGCTAGGCCGCTAGGTTCCGATCGAACCAGTTCGTGATAGCGTTCTTCGCGTGGTGGATCTTGATCATGATCTACTCGTCGCTGCGCTTCGACGATGCTATGCACGTCGTTCCCGAGGCGCTCGCCATGAAGGACGAGGTGCTCTACGGAGTAGTGTGGCAGACTAAAGTCGAGCGACAGAAGAAAGGGACCCGGTTCGCGGCGGCCAAGGTCTCGGTCTCCGGCGAAGAGTGGATGGAAGACGGATGGAATGCTGCCGCGTTCGAGATGGACGATCGGGACTATTTCATGAAGGAGCTTGAGTCCGCAGTGTCCGCAGATCGGTTCGGCGATCGTCCCGCATCCTACCAGAGGAGCGTGCTCTGGCTCAGGTACGTGCTCACGACAGCGGCTTCGGATGATCTGAAGAGGGGGCACATTGCCCCGCCGGCTCTCAAGGAGCACCTGCAGCTCATCAATGAGATCACCTGGCACTCGTGCCGTGTGACGCTGCTCGCGGCAGCGGTCCAGGCCCAAGAGCCGGACAAAGAGATCGGGCTCCAGGCGAACTGGAAGGATCCCAGCCAGTTGGTCCTGAAGTACGCTCGGACTCGCAAAGAGATCTCGATCGAGATGGTCAAGCGACTCAGGACTCTAACCTGGTCGACTTCGGGGACTGTGCCTTGACCTATGTCACCAACGCGAGGTCAACGGTCGGACCCGCTTTTTGGACCTGAACTTGAACGGTACTGGGGCGGAGCGAACGCTCTACGGGCGCTATAGGATCACCGAGCGCGAAGACCTCGGTGAGATCCCCCCGAGCTCACAGATGTGCTCTCTTTGTTCCGGCAAGATCTTCACGGGTCCGTGAATATGTTGCTAGATCGGAATCGATCGGTGCGCGTGTGAGCTTCGTTCGTTAGTGCAGCTCAAGCCCAGGGTTCTCTAGCCTAGATCAAACCATGGTCGATCGCACCGCCTACGCAAGCGAGGCGGCGACGCCGAAACTGAATCTCCGCCAGATCTTCGGGCGGCAAGGGCTCGATACCGGGCTGTGCCGACTCTCGGCGGACAAGAGCCTGCTCACGGTGGAGATGTTCGCGATGCTGGGACAGGATCTGTCGTCTGCGAAGGAGACTCTCCGGAAGCTCTGGGAGGCCGACATGTCCCCGCTCGGGACTGATGCTGCCAGCCAGGAGCTGTCGGTCATGTCGCTGGCGGCGGTGTGGCAGGCGGCTCAGGCGCTGCAAACGCAGTACGCCTCTCGGCACGCCAGGATGGAGGAAGACCCGAGTAAGATCCCGGAACTCTCACAAGAGGATCATGCTGAGTTTCGCGATCGTTTCGTGCCGGTCCACAGACGTTATCCTGATCGACGCCAGGGAGCCTCGCAAGAAGTTCGTGGAGCGCCTCTCCCGGGACTTCCTCATCCACGGTCTCGTCCCGTTCTACGAGCCGGCTGAGATCAGGACTCGAGCGGACGTGATCGTGGTGAAGTCGGGGCTTTCGCGGAACGCCGAGGATCTTCTCTCTATATCGAGGGCGGATCAGCCTGAGCCGGTGACGGATGTTACCACGCTGTTCAACAGGCTCCACGCGGTCTTCATGGCACTCGAGTACCTGAACATCTGTGCGTTTTCACGCCCGGAAGGTCCTCTCAAGTACTTGCAGGAGCTCGAGCAGTTCCGCTCGGAGTGCCCTGGTCTGCCGTTCCTGATGGCGGCGGATCGATCAGGAAGAAGATCTATCGCCTCCTGTCGGAGCAGAGGGCAACGTAGACAGCCTTCTCACAGGCCCTGCTCGAGGTGCTCAACAACCACAAGTATCTGTGGAACGGTGCGAGGACCAGCGCTACGTTGTCGAAGGTCGAGCACAATCGTCAGCAGCTCACCTCCAACCCTGATCAGGTCCTTGAAGAAGGGGGTCCTCCTCCCGTTCCGCATAATCCTTTCAAGCGCACTCGCGTGGGAAAGAGAAGAAGAAGCGGAACCAGACAACTGGGAAGGAGGAGACGCCCAAGAAGATCGCCAAGGAGGATCCTGATAAGAAGCCTTAGCGGGACGATCGTATTCCCGAGAAAGAGTGGAAGTTGATCGCTGAGGCGGCGAAGAAGGTGCAAGGCGCTCGCCGGTGCCACTACTTCAACTCGTCGCTCGGCTGCGTTTCAGGAGATAAGTGTCGGTTTAAGCACTTGTGCATGGTCTGCGGAGAGCCGCATTCCATGATCGGCAACCACTGAATCGATCCGTCAGAAACTGACTGCCAACCCTATCTCGCCCTCTCGGGTGCGATGAGTGGCGTGGACGTGGAGACGATCGCCCAGGAGCTCTTGAGTAAGCAAGATCCGCTCACGCGAGAAGAAGTTCTGCAGCTCGCCTTCAACCTTTCCTGATCAAGGGCAGCGCAAGGCGGCGGATGAACGGGGCGGTGCTTTCTTCGCTGGCGCCTATCGGCGCGGCGGGATCACGCCCTTGCGGTCTTCGTGTCATTCTTGGCCTTGGTCTATTCAGGCAATCTCCCGGTACACCCAGCAGAAAGTGCCGGGGAACGTGTTCACGTCGTTCGCGATCCTCTGTGATCAGGAGGCTAAGCCCCACCGTGACTCGGGCAATGAACCCGTCCCGAACGTGGTTATCAAGCTCAGTGATTTCCGCGCGGGGGCGGCTTGTGGATCGAGGACCCTCTCGGGCTCGACCAGCAAGAAATAGACGGTCGTGCTATACAAGGCACGAACACCGACTTTGTCCATGAGACGATCGTCTTCAATGCGAAGGAGGCCCTGCGTATGACCCTGCCGTGGAAAGGCGCCCGAGTCGTTCTCGCTGTCTACTCGGTGCAGGGCGTCGATTCCTGCTGACGAATTCGAGCAGCTCCTACAACTGGGTGATCACGCCGACGTGCCTTGGCAGATCCCCACCTTCGCCTTAATAACCGGGGATGCAGATCGTAAGCGACCTCACGGAGCTCCCGTTCGGACTCGAGATCACCGCCAGCGAGCCTCCGGCAAGAAGGCGATTGCGGCTGGGTGCCAGATGAAGAAATCAGTAGTGCTTCCGCTCATCGCCGCGGAGATGCATCCAGGTGAAGCGATCGAGTTTGCTCTGGACACGATCCACCCATTTACCATGGATGCAGCAATCGACTCTGATCTTCAGGTCGTGTTGCAAGAGATCGTGGACAACCCCACTGGGATCTGCGATCGGAGAAATTCCCTCTTGCAGCATTGGGATGAGCGCGCTCGCGTCCTCGTTCCCGAGTCCGACAATTTGCTCAAGCAGATCCCGGATCGCCACCTGCGCCGCTTATTGCGGGGAGTTTCGGACGATCAGCCGGTGGCTCTGGGGGCTTTCTTCCATGTTGCTTTCTGGCGCGAGCTCCTGCAGGAAGCTAAATGCTCTGACGTGGACCTCGTGGACCAGATCATGGCTGGAATGCCGATCGTCGGCGACATCGCCTCCTCTCATCGGTGGGTTGCTGATCGCAAGCCCCACGCTGAACACCTCTCGGTGGATTCTCTTCGTTCTCGGGCCTGGGAGTTTCGATCCAAGGTCTTGAGTGCGATAAAAAGAGCTCCTGTGACCGAGCATTCTCCCAAGGTCTGGGAGGCCACCCTTGAGGACGTCAAAGAAGGAGCTGCGATCGGCCCCTTCTTTGAGGAGTCGGAGGTCTCGAAATTCGTTGGGGACGATCGTTGGATCCCGACCCAGAGGTTTGAGGTCGTCCAGAAGAACAAAGTTCGAGGGGTGGACAGTGCCACCTCGAACGGGATCAACATGGCGACCGTCGTGACGGAGAAGCTTGAGCTCCCGTCCACGGACCCGAACGTCGCGGTGATCAAGTGGCTGCGTTCGCGGCTGCCTGACAAGCCTCTTCGGGGCTGGGTTTTGGACGAGCATCGGGCCTATCGCCAGGTGCCCATTTTCCCCGGCTCACAGGAAGCGTGGTGGCCCTGAAGGATCCCAACACTGGCAAGGTCGCTTTCTTTGTGATGGTGGGGCATTCGTTCGGGCTAGTCTCCACCGTCTACAATTATAACCGGCGCTCGGCGGCCATCACCGACGTCCTTCGGCGCGTGTTCTTCGTGGCCGGGTTCAACTTCTATGACGACAAGTACGGATTTGAACCGGAGGACACGGCTGCTAGTGCATTTGCGCTCGCGGAGAAAGTGCACTGGTACGTGGCTGGGGGCTAGGTTCGACCAGCAGAAGCTCCAGCTGTGCTCGGACCCTACGATCCTCGGCGTCACCTATGACCTCGACCAGTACCTTCTCAAGATCAAGAAGTCGCGGAAGAAGGAGCTCTTCGACGAGATCTCCGTGATCCTCGAACACGAAGAGCTCTCTCCAGGTCAGGCCGGGAAGCTCCTCCGCGGCAAGCTCATGTTTGGTGCTTCTCAGCTGTGGGGCAAGATCGGCCGAGCTTTCCTGAGGGCGCTGTCCGATCGGCAGTACTCCCGGAAGACGGCGGCTACCGACCTGACACCGGCTCTGCTGTACTCGCTCTACAAGTGGAGGACGCTCGTCATGCATGGGCCCCCGAGGCCGATTCCCAGCTCGGGGCCCCGGAAGACTGACGTCGTGATCTTCACAGATGGTTCGGTTGCGAGTACGAACCCGAAGGATCCGGCTACTGAGATGATCGGAGGAGTTATGTTCGCCCGGGACGATCTGCCTGAGCAGTTCTCCTCGGATGTTCCGAAGCTGATCATGCAGAGATGGTTCCCTAGGAAAACGCAGATCTGCATGATTGAGTTGCTCGCCGCAGTGGTGGCTGTTCAGACTTTCCGGGAAGAGATCCGTGGAATTCATTGATTCAGAGCCGGTCGAAGCAGCCTTGATCAAGGGTTATTCGGCCAAAGAGGATGTATGCGAGCTCGTAGGGATTTTCTGGGAGCTTTTTCTCGAGTTACGGTGCTCGGTCTACATCGATCGTGTCCCTACTGGCTCGAACCCTGCTGATAATCCCTCTCGTGGTGACGTGGCTACAGGTCTGCTATGCGGTTGGGTCACTGTTCCTTCAGATACCCCCAAAGGGGTCTGACGCTCATCTGATTTGTTCCTTCGGATTGATGTTGCGGTCTTCGACAATGTCGATGCGCACACCCGGTGATCGGGGCTCCGTTCGGACATGTGAAGATCGAGTGAAGTTTTGATCCGATCGGAGATGCGACCAACTCCCACGTTGCGGTCGCAAAATGAAAGGTTTGCTATCTCAGGCTGTTCAGCGAGCTTTGTGAGCGGCGGAGATCGTAGAAACTGGTCCGCTAATTATCGGTTAGGTGGGCTGGGATTAGGGGATCAGTTTCGCGATCGCAGGAACAGCTCTGAAAGTTTTATTCCGTCGCCATTTTGGCATGAGCCGATCGGCCGTGCCCGAAAACAACCCACCCACTCCGCCCTTTGTTCTTTCCGGGAATATGGGGGATCCCCTTCGCCAAGCTCAAGATCGGGTCGGCTTGCACGCGCTCGCCTATGGAACCCACGACGATCTCTGTCGGCCTTGTGTTGACTGCGGGCTCTACACAGGCTGTTTTTGTGATGGCGAAGGTGATGGTCAGGAGTGCTATGCAATCGATCGCGTCCCCAGGGAGCGCTGGGCTGCTAACCAGCTCACGCCGCTGTGCACGGCCTGCGATCGTCGGCACGATATGTGCCATTTCTGTCGACGGATCCCTTGGGTCACGCCGCCTGCTCATCGCGATCGCGATCGTCATCAGCCGGCTGCTGATCGCGCACCGCCAGCTGGGGCCGATCCACCCCGAGCTTTCGACGGTGCGGTCTTCTACGTGGTTCCGAAAGTGGGTCCGGCTCATCAGGGCCGGCTCCTGGGCACCGGGGCGGATCAACGTCCGGCCCGTGCGGGTCCGTTCTACTATGTGGCGCCGGGACAAGCTCCTCGGCGCTTGGATGAGCTCTCGCCGAGTGCTGAGCTCCCGGAAGGCACTCAGATCATTGTGCCCCAGACCCAAGGTCGTCCTGCACCGGTTCCTAAAGCCCCGCCGGTCGAAGCGATTTTTCCCGCTTTCCACGCGGGCTATCGGATATCGCCATGCAAAAGCGAAGGCGGCTCCGATTCCTGTGCCGCTCGATGTTGATCCCATCGAGGAACCTTCGCCTTCGGACAACGATCCGATCGAAGACTTTTAGTTTTGCTCGCTGGGAATATCGCTCATCTGATTTGTTCGTTCGGATTGATGTTGCGGTCTTCGACAATGTCGATGCGCACACCCGGTGATCGGGGCTCCGTTCGGACTTGTGAAGATCGAGTGAAATTTTGATCCGATCGGAGATGCGACCAACTCCCACGTTGCGGTCGCAAAATGAAGGGTTTGCTATCTCAGGCTGTTCAGCGAGCTTTGTGAGCGGCGGAGATCGTAGAAACTGGTACGTACATATGTATGTATGTATGTATGTGTGTATGTAATGTATGTATGTACGTATGTATGTATGTCTGTCATATCTATGTACATGCACGCACATGTGTATGTCTGTATGTACGTATGCATGTATGCATATACGCATGTCTGTATGTATGCATGTATGCATGTGACTATGCTGTTATTTGTATTTGTGCTGCATTTAACTGTCTGCGACCGTAGTATGGAACTGCCTGCATGCGCACGCATGTATGTGTGTTTGCGTGTCAGTGCACTTCAGCGTGTGATAGCATATGTATATATCTGTATGGATGGGGTACTGCATCTTAAAGCGACAGGAGTACCATCAAAATTCCAGCTCCCGGACGCCTCGGTTCAGCACACAACCCAGCATTGCCTGTTCGGAGATGCCGAGTGCGGGTGTCGTTGATGCTTCTGGGACTGCGACTCAACTTTCAACTGTAGGCTTTGGCACTGCGCGACAAAGAGCTCGCTTGTGCGTCTCTCAGCGCCATTGCATTTGGGGTTTGTTAGTTTGTTGCAGAGTCAAGAGTTTCAGGCGTGTTAAATTAAAAGCGATTGACTTCTCCACAAAAAGTCATCCAAACCCGTGTCTGCACTGCAATATGCACGGACTTGGTTCTTGGTTCCGCGGGCCTGTCTGCATCGAAATATGCACTGAAGAATTGAGCTTCAGTGCAACAGGGGCTCCAGGAAGCAAGAACCAAGAATCAAGAGTCCTGTGCATCTTGAATCTTGGTTCTTGGTTCCGCGGGCTTGTCTGCATCATTCTGCATCGAAATATGCACTGAAAAACCAAGAATCAAGAGTCCTGCGCATCTTGTCTGTTGGTTCTTGGTTCCGTGGGCCTGTCTGCATTGAAATGTGCGCTGAAAAATTGAACTTCAAATACTTCAATGCAGCAGGGCCCTAGGAACCAAGAGCCGAGAATCAAGAGTCTTGGACATCTTGAATCTTGGTTCTTTGGTTCCCTGGGCGTGGGTGCATTGAAGTTCATGCAGTTTTCAATGCAGGCCGCTTTGCTTTGGTTGCGTTTCATGTGGGTTCAGGTGCGTGGGTAATGCATGGAAGTTGCTGAGTGAGTGACGCATGTGATTGCAGTGGGTTCATTGGACTGACTCTTACGTGGTGTTGGAGTTCCTTCGTTCATTCGTCGGTGACCTTTTATGGTGGTGGACAAAGCACAAAAAAAGCAGATCTTTAGGGGGAGGGAGTGGTACCCTATATATATATATAGTTATATCAGTATATATGTATATATTTGTATACAATCATATATATATATATATATACATATAAATAAATACATAATATGTGTATATATACATAGCAATTACGGGAAGCTTAGAGTGTGCTGTTTGAGGGTTTGGGCAGACCCACGAAATGTGTTCCACTGCACGAATATAACAAGGATTCCCGCGCTCCCCATGGCCCGAGTCCGTGACAGGCAGAACAAAACACGACAAACAAAAGCGTAGCAGCACCTGCAGCACGAGTAGTGCCGACATGCACTACATGCACCAAACACATACCAAACACTGTCAGCCCCCGCTTGTGAGAGCAACCGTGATTGCAGTGCCGCATTCCAGGCAGGCCGAGTTGGGTGCATCTACTCCTGGTCCCGGGGCGTATCGCTATCGCCCCAGGAAGTGAGCTTTTCAAACAATGTGCGCCTCCAGGCTCTAAGACTCTAAGCCCAGGAGTCTCACTGGCTGCTCCCCTCGACGGCTCCCCCTCGCTTGCCTGTCACCCTCTCCCCTCCTGCTTCCCTGCCAACAAGCGTGCAACGCCTCTGGGTGTATGCAAGGTAACCACGACGAGCTGCCCCACGACCCCTCCAATCTGAGGGCGAGCCATCGATAGTAGCATGAAACTTGTACAGTGCGGGCGTTCAAGCGGTGGGCACATGTGGCGAACTACGTTGCACCTGCCTCCCGCATCGCCAGTTGAAGTGGACCTCGCACAGCAGCTAAACAGCCTGTGCTCATGGATCCTCATCACTTGCGTGATGGCCAAAAATTGCAGGCACTTTACCCAGATGGCAGCGAGAGCAACTGTTAAGCTGTCGAGCGCTTATCGCTACTGCCGCCCGCTGTGCTTTTGCGCTTGGCGGTAGTGTTCGACATGGCGCTACAACGATGATTGAACCGGACCGGGGCGGGGTCGTTTCCACCACCACCGTCACCACCAGCAGTCTGTGCAGCCACCTGTATACGGGTAGGCATGAAATCACGTCGTCCTTCTCGACAGGCCATGGCTGTGAGGACACAGCTGGTAGCATAGGTGGACAAACAGAGCATCCGAAGGCAGCAGTTTGACGATTGCCATGGTGGACTGAGCACCGGCTCCACCCCTGGAAGTGACTCAAGGAGTCCCGATTCGGGCGCTGATTGCATGTTTCTAGTTTCCGTTCTGTGAGCTTGTTCTGAGCACTTTACTTCAGGAGCGAATCCAGGCCATGGAGACGCGGGAGCACTACCACGGCACGCTCTGTGCCGGGGACTGCAGGAGTTGCTTCTTAGTTGCAAGTGAAGCCGCCAGGGTTCAGAGAGCCAAAAAAGACAGAAACGTTTTATCGATCGGATGCATACGTTGGCCTCGACAGTTGTCATGAGTGGGGTGTGTTGGGTCCGAAGTGGTGCTGGCCCCCACGCAGGAAGCTGATGCTTGAGATGCTGAATCACCAACTTCCACAGCTGTTGCCGATCGAGGCACTTCTGTGCCATGCACTCTAGCTATCATTGTTACTGTTCTGACGTCTCCTCTCATTCTCTTGAGGGCAGCATTCCTATGAAAATGGCGCATCGGTCTCAATTTGGCACAGTCGCTCCTGGTGGCTGCCGTGTGTAGCGACAGTGCAGTTAGGCCGGACCTGATTCTCTTCGCACGCAAAGAGGCCAGGACCTGTCACAGCTCGCGCTCGCAGGAAAGCGCAGGCTGAGACAGCCAAGACATGCCAAGACCAGCAGCCCGGGCAGGGATTCAGTAGAGTGGGACCCGAGTAACTCTACGCAACAAACCCACCAGCAGGACAAAGGCACTGCCCTCGCCAATCTGCTTCGCCAGCAAATGCCAGCAAAGTTTTCGCCGGACGTCGGTAACGCCTTTCTTGGCCGTTGGACATGTGTGTAAATATGCACTATACAAGTACTACAGATGTTCCCTAACAGAGATGAGAGTGGATAAGATGCCGCAGGCATGAGTTTTGCACAAGTTTCCGCTTTTTTTGGGTGTCTCTGGAGAAAGGCATGAGTAGGTTGTTTCAAGGTTGAGCCCTCTCAACCGCAGAACATGTTGCAAAAAAGGCCAGACATGAGGGACATGGCTGCATTGTCGCAGATATGTCAAGGCGTTGAGAAGAGGTCCGTGTTCGGACCATGACATCTCAGACACCGAGAGCAGCTCTGCCAGAACTGGAGATCGCGCGAGGGTGTGCTGGCAACAGTGTTTCCATCTTGACAGGTCAAGCCTCACTCCCTGGCAGAGACAGGGACAGCAATCATCCTAGCTGACGTTCTTCAGTGTTCATGGCAACATGGACAGCGTTGTTGAAAGTCGCATTAGGCAATGCCAGCATTCTGTCGGCAACTCTGGTCTCCAACACACCTGAAGACGAGACCTTCAAGGACTCTGCGAGTTCGCGTTCTTGGCAACAGGAAGTTGTTTCGTAGAAACATAAACATGTGACTTAAGCAGGATAGGTGGGAGCACGAACTCTGCATAAAATCGTTGCCGTCTGCGGGCACTCTTGCGCCCGCTCTTGCGCAAGAGCGAGACGAGTTGTATGATGAGGTGAACGACGGTGCCTCTTCCTGGTTAATTTCTCAGATGCATCCCGCAAACATCCAGTCAGTGTCATCTTGCCATGAAAGGTGCTCTTGCTTTCCTTTTCTTTGGCAATGTCTTGGTGGACTTAGGCGCAAACTTAAAGCAGGAACTGCGAAACACGGACCGACGGAAGCTAAGATGCCTCTGGCTTGCGACACGAGAGCACACCATAGAACAGCGCTGCAGACACTGGCCCGGAGGCCTGGGGCCGGTCCATAGTGCTAAGCATTGCTAAGCCATACTAAGACAAAGAAGTAAGTAATCCGTTTACAAGCTAGTCTCGCAGCCGCTTGACTTGCAACCCCTTCGGTTTCGCACCTTTGCTTCCGGGCTAGGAGATACCCTCGTGGATAGCGTGCGCGATGCACCCAAGGCAGGGCACGTGCCATGCTTGCGGTCTGACGTGTCCCACTCGAGATTGCCCTAGCTAGCCGCAGCTAGCACAGCAATCTTGTGCTCACCAGGACATCTGCGTCTTCGCCGTTTCCCGCTCAGACTTCGCTGCAGAGCAGCAGTATTTTTGCGCCCCCAAACTGCTCGCCAGGTTGGCACTTTCAAGTCAAGGCAAGTCGTGGCAAGCCGAGCATACAGTGCCTTCCGCATCGGAGAGCCTTTGGACGGTGCGAGTGCGAGACAAAGCTCGGCGAAGTTCTCTGCTTCAGTACTGTTTCGCTGCGAGGCAGTGGCTTTTCGGACGTTTCTCCCACCTGATGGGCCCCGGCGCTTCTGTCGGCTTCCGTGCAGCTGCCAAACAAAGCTGTGCGCAGCTGCACGTGCACAGAACATGAATCTGAATGGGCGAGAATGGCACTTTGGACGCAGGTCGCATGTCGCATCCTGGGTCGTTTCCGTCGTTCACTTCCGTGCTCAAGTGAAGAGAAGGAGAAAGTTAGGAGTTTGGAGCCCTCGGCGGCGAGCCGATGAGCCCGGCTCCAGGCTGCCTGGCACGCGGATGCACGCGGCATGCGACACAAGATACGTCGTCACTCATCGTTCCGTGAAGGTCAATGCCGCAGAATGAGTGCGCAGCCAGTTCCGCGATGTTCGAGACTTTCTTCAGAGGAAGCTTTGTCCATCCCCGTTGATTGATTATGGATATGGACAAGCGCGAGGCTGAAGGTGTGGTTCTTTGGTTTGCACCATAACAGTAAAGTGCTTGATCTAGAAATCCACGCTCAGAACAGAACTCTCAGTAAGCTCCGCACGAAGAGAGGACAACATGTTTCCAGGTTTTTTTCGCTCAGGATCGAAACATCGGAACCTGCACCTGGAGGGAAGATGATGTAGTGGCCAGCAAATGAGGGTTGCGACGTAGAAACCAAAGAATATCTTCCGGACAAACATCCAGCTCCAGCGTGGCAGTAAGAAGTGACTTTCACATGAGCGCAAGCAAGGGCAGCTCTATCTAAGACCGAATCAGACTGCTCCCAACTAGTGACTAACTAGTGTGAAAGACCAACCGGGCGAGCTTCGCGACGCATGACCACCACGCTTCCAGTAGCTTTGTGACCGTGCTTCGTGAGTCAGAAACGACCTTCAGTCGCAAATGCTGCTAGGACTAGGACCTTGGCATTGACTGACTTACAGAAGGACATGTAGTTCAAGGCCTTGACTGCTTTCTGTGCAGTTAACCTAAACGACGGGTGTAGTGCACCGGAACCACATGAAGCATGGGGCATGCTGACATTTCCGGCGTCCCGGGTCCTCAATTCCGCTGTTGGCCAGGTACATCAAAGAGTCGATCAAGCGCTTCGGGCGTCGTTTCGACCATGAAGAACGCATGCGCAAGAAGAAGGCACGAGAGCCCAAGAAGGCCAGGCCTGCAAGGGAATGCGCGGTAAATGACTCAACACAACACGGAGATACCCGGAGAGTGACGATTGCAGACCGCTTTGCGATTGGCATCAATAAGCAATATGATATGAGGGGGCTGTGCAGGTGGATGTGACCTGAGCAAACCCTGTCAGTCTCGCTGCATTGTGTGTTCTGCCAGATCGCAAAGACGGCTCGAAAGCTTCGAGGAATCAAAGCGAAGCTTTTCACGAAGAAGAGGTACACTGTTGAGGTCGCGTTGTATACGCGCTGAACGAGTCTGTGCTGCCAGGTACTCTGAAAAGGCTACCATGAAGAAGACAATAAAGGCTCACCAGGAAAAGGATGCAAAAACAAAAGATGCTGATGAGGCGGCGTTTGCGCAGCCGAGAGAGAAAGCATGCTGCTACACTTTGAATGTGAACAGTGAACCGCTGGTGTCATGCAGATCCTTTGTCCCATCTCGTGGCGATCGCCTTCCTTAATCGACTTCGCGTAGTTTCAGTACAGGACTGCAGCTAGCCAGTAGCCACAGTCGATCTACAGTACAGGAGCCTGAGCACTGCAGCATGTTCAACATAGTCCGTGACAGTGAAATTCTCGCGGCAGTTTGCAGACTCGACTACTGTGCCTCGAGACCCCAAGGTGAAACCTGGAGCGGTGCCGGCCTACCTGTTGGACAGAGAGCAGGTGCGAAGAACGAAGGCCGGCGGCGGGGTTTCTGAGTCATCATTCTCTGGTCATGTTGCCGTGACATCTTGTGGCGATGGCGGAATCGTGATACATCGTTATGCTCTGTCCTTCGGCTTATGCGAGAGTGCTACCAGGTGCTCTCAAACATGATCAAGCAGAAAAGAAAGGAGAAGGCAGGCAAGTGGCAAGTGCCGATCCCCAAGGCTTGGGAGCTTTGGAAACTGCTTGCAGAGGTTTGCGCCGTGATGCGCCGTGCTCTTGAAGCCAGGTGAAAGCCATGACAGAGGATGAGATGTTCAAAATCCTTCGGTCGGGCAAGCGCAAGAAGAAGGCTTCCTCAGGTACTACACAGCAGCAGAGACCGTTCAGTGGCTTGTTGTGCTAGGCATGGAAGCGTGTCGTAAACAAAGTCTCCTTTGTTGGCGAGGTGCTCCTTTCGAACTTGTGGTTTTTCGAGGGATGCCAAGTAGAAGCAGTCATATGCCTCCCGCCGAGAACTTCACGCGAAAGCCTCCGAAGTTTGAAAGATACATCCGCCCGGCGGCTTTGAGGACCGAGAGCGTGTCTTGTTGAGGCACCTCCAAGACGTTTGTCTGTTCAGGTTCAAGAAAGCGCACGTGACTCATCCAGAGCTGAAGATGACATTCTGTCTGGACATAGTGAGCGTCAAGAAGAACCCGCAGGCCTTGTAAAGCTGTTATACGTAAACATACACAGAGTTAGCGCTGGCCCCGCCAGTCTGCTCTTTACACCTCTCTTGGGGTCATCACGAAAGGCACCATCATAGAGGCCAGGGCAAAAGAAGTTTTGAAACCTCGTCCTCCCATAGAATTTGCACCAGGTCAATGTTTCTGAACTTGGCCTCGTAACTCAGACTGGGAAGGCAGGGATGCTCCCATGCTCCGCTTCGAGTTGTTACCTGACTCAGTGAGTAGTGTTAAACCCTCCCGTCCGCAGGTCATATGGGCCAAGTATGCACAGGCCGCCCCAATTCTGGTAATGCCGAGTGTCACAATCACGCTCGGTCTGCCGCTTCTGCTTTAAGTCCAGTCGATCTCGATCTCATTCTCGAGAGTAATCACCTGCAAAGCCACATGCTGTTGAGGTAGCTGAATCGGCTACTATAATGAGACTGCAGAGTACGGCCATAACAGTATGATCTTCTGCTGTGCAAGTCGTGTACACGGGCAGGTCACCAACAATCCTGACATCGACGGTTGCATTAATGCTTTGTTGCTTGTGTAGGTAAGCACGGAAGAAACACTCCGTGACGGTTGCATCAACGTGCTACTGCTTGTTTGGGCAAGCACACAAGACGCGCTCGGTGCAGTCGAGACTACGTGGACAGAACAAGCGTCAGGAAGAGCTGTCAGAAAGTCACTGGCACCTTTTCCAGCTTGCCTGAGTGGCAAGGTTCGAAGGTTTCACCGCAGTGATGCAAAAGAGAGCATGCCTCTGTCGATACTCTCGAGCTTTTGTCGTTAAGCCATCTGGCAATGCATGCTTTGCTGGGCATCATGTGAGCCTTGAGCATCAGTTGCCTCCCAAATCTGATTGCCACGTAGACAAGACTTGCTCAAGGTGGCACCTTTGGTGTGTGTCTAGATGGCTGAAGTCGGCGTTGGCTTCGAACGACCTGAGCTAAATTCTGAACCGCTGGCGGGATCAGTAAAACCGTACGACAAGCATGTCTTCCTCCTCTGGGGCCTTGCATCTGACTGGCCGGAAGATCCCTTCGACGGGCAACATGAAGGAACCTTGCCACTACGTCTGAGCAAAGCCATCAAGGCAGAAAAGCAGATCAAGTCGAAGGCTGGGCTGCATTTGGCAGTTGTGAGCAACATGGTTTCGGATGCTCAGGTGCGGGTTTCTTTGGTGGAGGCCACAAGCACCTCTGAGGCAGATTCCGCGCAATGGCAACATTCTGTACCGGCATGGTTACTCTGACAACCAAATTCCACAGAATTATTTAAAATCGCTGTGCAGGAAGGTTGTGTGCTCGTCTTCCCAGACTATATCCGATGTGACATTGGCAGAGATGGCACTGGAAGCTCGACCGAGTAGCTGGATTTCTCTTGCTGGGCTCATGCCATTTCAGCAATTTGTCGGGCCCTTTCGCGCATAGCTATACAGGCACGGGAGAGGCAGAAGCTCAACGAAAGGGGTTACCCAGCAGATTGAAAGTCCCTTCAAGCTCACAGTGCACATCCGTCTCCCCAATGTCTCAGCCAGAGGAAAGCATGTATGACAGTTCCGTGCGCATAATTGACTGTGCGAGGTATGCGAAACCATATATGTGTTTGGCAATGGATCCCTTGCCTGCCTGCATGCGATCTTTGTCGGTGCTATAGCAACGCCTGTTTTGACGTGTGGTCCCACTTGCAAGCTAAATGTCAACTGAGGAATTCCAGAGTTGGTCCGCTATTTGACCGGCGATGGCAACAAACCAGGCAAGCGTCAGGGCTGCTCCGCGCATGCGCATGCATGGAGAGCTGGCCATGTGAAGGTGCAGGCAGTTCTGTGCAAGACATTGCCGTTCGGCTTGCATTGGGGCACTTGACGTTTGACATAAGTTCGTTGGGTCATTCGCTGGCGTTTGTTTATTTTTAATTTTAACGCTACGCCGCCC